>WHVE01000510.1:0-97827 GCA_015178995.1 Trichophaea hybrida
TCCCCCAGCTTTCGGATCAATAGACAGCCTGCCAAGAGAAGAACTTCAAGTCCTAAAAGAGTGGATTGAAAAGAACTTGTCAAAGGATTCATCAGATCGTCATGATCACCATGCTGTGCACCAGTGTTGTTTGTACCAAAACCGACCGGAGGCTTACGAGTGTGTGTGGATTATCCAGGCCTCAATGAAGCAATGATCAAGAATTGATACCCATTACCATTGATCCAGGAAACCCTCCTGAGATTATCAAATGCCAAATGGTACACCACACTGGACGTCCGAGATGCCTACAACATAATCCGAATAGCATCAGAGGACAAATCGCCAACGGCATTCAGAACGCGTTATGACCTGTTCGAATCCCTCATCATGCCTTTCAGACTCACCAATGCACCAGCTAGCTTCCAGAACTTCATCAATGATACTCTTCACCCGTTTTTGGACATCTTCTGTTCGGCATTCCTGGACGATATCCTTCTTTACAGTGACAATTTAAAGGAACATATGGAACACATCAGAGCAATGATGACGACGCATATTGATGCCGGTGTGTATCTGAAGGTGGAAAAATGCGAATTCCATCAACAGGAAGAAAAGTATCCTCAATTAATAGTTGGGGTACACGGGATCAGAATGGACCCAGAAAAAGTAAGTGCTGTCAAGGAATGGGAAGCACCCGGCAAGCTCAAGGAGATTCAAGGGTTTTGAGCATTCGCGAACTTCTACCGAAGATTTATAAGACATTATTGCAGGGTGGTCCAACCATTAACATAACTTACAAAAATGGTGGTACCATTCCACTGGTGTCCCGATCAAAAAATGGCATTCACCGAATTAAAGGAAGCATTTACAACACCACCAGTGCTAGAACATTTTGATTACGAAAAAGAGATCGTTTTGGAAACCTACGCATCTAGTTATGTATCCGCAGGAGTACTACCCCAATATGATTCAAATACTTCATGACGTCAAAACTACTCAATAGAAGACAACCAATGTGGTCTGAATTCCTGTCAAAATTCAAGTTTAAGATTAAATACCGTCCAGGAAAATACGGACAGAAGCACGATGCACTCACCGGAACGCCAGGAGACACTCCTACAAATCGGGTGGGCAGAAAAAACCCACCAAATCGTGCTCAAAATGCAGAATCTTGACAATAGAATGCGACCAGGGTTGGTGATTGCATTTGCAGAAGTGGTAAATCACGATGAAACTGATCCGGAAAAGTTATGGATCTCGATTCAAAACGTATGCAAGGACTGCCCATTCGACTCGAACGAAACATTGTGTATCATCACAACAGAAGTTGAAGAGGAACCGAACAAGCTACAGTTAATACAGGAACATCACAATTCACCGTCAGCGGGTCATCCAGGACGTGCAAAACCCTTGAACCTGCTCGAAAGAAATCACCAATGGCCATGCACGAGGGCAGACATGAATAGCTACGTACGAAATTGCCATGTGTGCCAACGCAGCAAATCGAAGAATCAAAAGATCTACGGATGGCTGAAACCGCTCGAAATACCGCAACAACTATGAAATGATTTGAGTATGGATTTCGTAGTTGGGTTACCAGAAAGCGAAGGATACAACGCCATATAGGTAATTGTTGAAAGACTGTCGAAGATGAAATATTTGGAACCATGTTGAGACAATACACATGGCAACAAACTGGGCGAAATGTTCATACGATATGTGTTCAGATTACACGGCTTACCAGACACAATAGTATCGGACAGAGGACCGCAATTCGCCTCGGAATTTTGGCGACATGTCTGTGAAAGTCTCGGGATTAAACCAAAACTTTCGACGTCATTTCATTCACAAACCGATGGTCAAACAGAATGAATGAACGCCATAATGGATTGATACCTAAGAAGCTTCTTCAACTATCAACAGGCTGACTGGGTGTCATGGAGACCTATGGCCAATTTCGCGTTCAACAATCACACCTCAGAAATAACACGCTGTTCACCTTTCTTTGGCCATTACGGTTTCCACCAACAAATGATATTCAATCAACATCCAGTCCAGAATCGAAACAACATTAGGGAAGTAAACGCCAATACCCTCTCCCAAAGGATGAGTGGGATCTTTGATCAGATGAAAGCCGAAATGTCCCAAGTACAATCGATACAAGCAGAACAAGCAGGCAAACAATGCCGAGAAGGAACAGAGATGACTGTGGGAGACAGAGTATGGATGGATGCTAGGAATATTACGACCCAGAGGCAAAGCAAAAATCTTGACTGGAAACACCTAGGCCTATACCAAATTATTGATGTCATCAGCCCGTGGGCCTACCGACTAAACCTACCCAACGACGTCCACATACATCCAGTACAATCTATCTCACGATCAAGCAGAGCCTCGAACGATCGATTGCTGGGACGAATCGAATTGGCACCACTACCAGTTATCGTGAATAGAGTATGAGAATACGAAGTGGAACGTATCGATAATTCAAGGGTATTCCGACGACAATTACAGTATCTATTCAAATGGACAGCCTAGGTTGAAACATGCTGGGAACCGGTGGTCAATTTTGACGGACATCAAGCAATCAACGTTTTTCATCCGGAACACCCTGGGAAGCCCGGATCAACAGCTTCGTAGGAACATCGCATGTGGGAGGGGGAGCCACTGTCACGGTTGTCTCAAGTGAGGATCAATGAAAGACAAAGCGAATACGAAGGGAAACAGAATGTGATGGAAGAAAACAGGTTTTATTGGAAGGAATCAGGTTATGTTAGGAGTAATCAGGTTATGTAGGAAGGAATCAGGTTTCATTAGAAGGAATCATGTTTTGTCGGAACAAATCAGGTTTTGTTAGTTGCATTGCAAATATAGTATGACAGTTATGGCATAATGGATGGTTGGCAAGGGTTGAGTACATAGTGTGGTGAAGTTGGGATGTATATCGGAACCAGTGAGTAAATGTGACGATGGTCGCGTTAGCAGTATATAAGTGTGATAGATTCGCGCAGGATAGGTTTATTTTTCACTTGTTCTCTAGTCGACAAAACAATCAATAAACTTCGGCATCAACCTTTGTGCACTTCTGAGATTCCGGATTTCGAGTCACTTGTTTGCTACGCAGTACCCGTGATCACTGCACCATTGGTTTGGTTTTTATATCCCCTACAACACCGAGTCTTGAAACCTTGACACATACCATCGTGTGAGAAATCTTGGGGGTCCTTAGCTCCACTTCATCATCATCATCGATTTCAATCTGGACCTCTTGTCTTCCCGAGGCGTGAGGTTGCGCGCAAGGAGGAGTTAGTTTGCGAAATGCAGAGCGGTTACTGGAATGTCAGTGAGAGAAGAATTGTGGATCTTCGTCGTTAAGGCAGTAATAATCCTATGTATCAGGAATTTGTCATCGCTCCTCATCGGCATCATCGTCTTGTCTGGATTGTTGATGACTTCAATTGGATGCAGGTGGAGAATGCTTGCGCCTACGAGTCATCTGATTAGAAAGGAGTGTGTAATAACGAATGATTCAATGAAATATGAAGAGCATAGAATATACAAGATAGAGAGTGTATGAACACTGTAAAAGATAAGACGATAATTGTCTTCGAATGGATATGCGTCATCGTAGATCAAAAAACATGGTGGACAGTGCTACCTGTGCAACTAACCCCCTGATTTTGGTCGCTCCCGTCAGAACACGTACCATCGCTTGTAATAAGGATAGTCTACTGAATTCTGATTCGTCTCGAAAGCGCAAATGGTCGTCAGGAACGTTGGGCTCCACACCGCTGACCCGATTAGGGTTGATCAACTGAGGGCACCGGAGTATGGTGTATGTTTACGGTATAGGCAATGCAGTGCAGTGTATATTGATGGTATAGACTACGGAATTTGTTGTTCCGGCAATTAAAATGAGATTTGACATGTGTATTACTGTTTGAGCATATTGGCAAGGTAGCTTGAAATGGCAATCATCGTATGAACGTCAATTAGCGTCTGAAATCCCATTGGGTGTACCGCAGACGCTAAATCGTGGACACCAAAAATTGATATATCTTGGAACATTTAAGCTTACAATTGAAAACATCAAGGCGACAACGAATATCTCAATTCAAACTTCACAAACACTGCATAAGAAAACCTATTCCATTGCTACCCAATTAACCCAAATAAACCCAAGCAAAAATCTTACAAAAAGTAAACAAATCCCAAACAAAAACCAAGCAAATTATAACCTGAGCGAAAACACATTCCCAGTCAATTCCCAAAGCAAATTGCCAACAACCATTTCCATCGTTTTGGTTGATCTTTCTCTTTTCATGAGGCTTGAGATAGGCTTCCGAACCTTGAGAGGGAGGGTTGACAAAATCCTGATGGTGGCACAGCCAATTGATGCTGTTCTCCTCTAGATCTAGGGGTAGATAGTTGTCACTGCAAATGGCGTGGCCACCGTTCTGAATAATTGTCAAATATCGTTTTTGACGAATAAGTCTCCTCAGGATGAGGTTATCCGTGGACACTGGTTTCACTAGGGATGATGGAAGGCGGCGAGGTGTGGGTCTGTATGATGCCAATTCATCGTTGAATGCTTCGCCTATATTGTTAATCATCTCTTTCTCCTGAGGAAGAATTTTATTGAGTCGTAGGATTGACCTTCCTGCAGTCATGGAAATATTCGGATCCTCGTTGTTTCGCAGTATAACGCAATACAGTCTTCTGACTTCCGAATTGGTCGGCGATTGAAGCCATGCAAGTGTTGTATTGATGTTAAATATGTGAGCCACATCTGCAACTCATGGTTCTTTATTGTCGCCGAGTGAATATCAGATGCCCCACAATATTCGGATTGTCTCTGAGGGATCATCCATCACTACATTCTCTGTCTATACAACGGCCAATATCGTAGCCTCGATGAAGCTCGTAAGCACTGCGAACAACGAAAGGTAATCCATATTGGGCCATTGCTATCGGAAGATGTTTTCTGCATCGCGTTTCAATGCCATGACGGGGTCGAGGTATACGATATTATAATTGAACACTTTCTCTTTGGGAGGGGGCTCTGGATGTTGATGCTTGATTGGCGATATCTTCCCATCACTATCCAATTTTGTCAGCTTTGACAAAGAGATCACGATGATGCAGAACGTACCTCATTCGACGTTTCACATTGTCTTTATTGTATTCGCCACTGGCGATCTGCCCTTCCACCCTCTGATGGCCATTTCCGCAAGGTCGTCAATGGCAATTGTGCATTGTCTTCCATCGATATTATTGCCACTGGCATCCGCTTCCCATTGACGAAATCACACTCTCTGACCAACTGAATCGGGGATGTAATTGATGTATTGTGTGATCATACCGTCCCATTCGGCTTTGCTTATGTCCTTTATGCTGCTGATACCAGGGGTCGAAGCGATTCTAAACATTGACTCTCTGACACAATTAGCCATCTTGCCTATTGTTCCCTTCTCTTCGTTGAGACCCAATTCATCCAATGTCCAATTGGATTTCGCTATACCCTTTTCCGCAGGCCATTCTTTGAGTTGTTGAATTCCGAATCTAGACAATGTTAGTATGTCCAACCACAAAGTTCATCGTTTGAACAGGGCAAAAGACTTTATGTTGAGAATGGGTCCTAAATTTATTCCACACAATAGAGATGGGTTTTGAGAGTTGCAAAGATGGAATTGAATGTCGGCGATATCAACTGCAAATATGATTACGGTAATGATGATATGGAGGAATACGGAAGATAGAAGATGAGAATCAGAATGAAGAGCAAGCGGAATATGGGAATATAATATAGTTCTTCTCACTCGTCCCATAGTGATCGAGCTGACTAGGTCAGGTTGATATCCGGAATCCTGGTGTGTGATGGCAAAGGATAGAGGCAATTTCTACATTCTAATGCCAATTTCGATGTGTTAAACATTCAAATCGGCATCTCGTCAAAGAATATCTAGTTGTTTGACGTCTACCTCCCCGACATACACCCTGCTATAATTCTGCCCTGCGATGACGTACGACCTACTCAGTAAAGTTGAAACCCATTTGCGATTAGTTTAGGTCCGGTATGAAATGCAGTATCCATGGAAGAGTCACCGACCCTGGGAACACCAAGTGTAGTATCGATGAGATTGTCGCGATGCGCAGAATTGACGTCTATCTGATGCAAGGTATTTCTACTGACTCCCCCGTTGCGATAACTGTAAGACAATTGATGACTGCACTTGGCTTTTGAGGATGAATCCACAGTGCGATAGAACTCCTTTTGCCAAAAAAGGAAACACGAGATAATCGGTTTTACAAGATATCTTCGCCCAAAATGAAGACTTATTTCCTCGACTACATATGTCGTCTATACAACGACAAAAATATATATCCAATTTGTTCGATTAATTGTACACTTTGCAATAATTGCAATACAGTTTGCAATTACACTGGTACATACATGAATAACCTCCGACGTCACCATTCAGAAAGGGTAGATTCCATGACTCAGGAGCAGATTCCAGATGAAGGATACACAATTACTGCTGATGATGATATCCTACCTCCAAACTATTTCTCTCTGGGTCCAAATAACCAGATTCAATTCTGCAACTACGATATTTTAAGGGTGGACGATGACAATGGCGATGGTTACACAGATCCACAACAGTCGACTTTCGTGTCGAATGAACTACAATCGATGACATTGGACTTGCGTAAAGCTGGAAAGGCAATAAATGGTGATTTCCAAATTTTGGACGACAATATCGAACAATGGGGACTATTTTCTTGTGAGGAAGAATATCGTTTCGCACACTGGTATGTCGAACACAAATTGAGAAGCGCTGCCATCGATGAGCTGATAAAGCTTCAGGGGGTAAATACGAACTACACATCTGAATACACTCTGTACAACGAAATCGATGAAATGACCTATGCACTTGGAATTGATTCATGGAAATCAGGTAAACTCAGTTATGCAGGTCTTGTCAGTTCAGAAGCGCTACTCGCCGACAGAAAGACGGGTTTTTAATATCGAAACCCTGTTGACTGCATCGAATATTTACAGCAACGATCTGTATGCCAAGAGCATATGGTATGCGCACAGATTGAGGATTATAATGAATTGTGGGAGAGAGTATTTTCTGATGTTCACACATACAATTGGAGGTGGAATGAGCATGGATGATTTTCAATTTTGTCGACCCGTCGTTATAAATAAATCTTCTTCATAGTTGAAAAGACCTGTCAGCTCCACGATTGTTCCGATCTTTGGCAGCTCTGATCAAACGCATTTGACCAACAAATCTGTCGATAAGAGGAAACGGCCGATTGAGATCAGTTTTGGAAACATCAATTCAACGATTCGATCAATCCCCTCGAGCTTTGCCAGTAGTGTCATCGCCCTGCTTCCTGTACCTCCAACGCATTATCACTGTGGTTGTGCAAAACAGCCGCAATCAAATAGCAACAACAATACAATCATAAAGTGCTTAAACGGGTTATTGAAGTTATTTTCCGTACTCTCGATGCTGTTTGCGAGAAAGGAAAACCCATCATCTGTGCTGACAGAAAAATGCGACAATGTTTTCCATTCATCTGTGTTTGGACAAATGTTAGCAACAATTCCAAATTATGGGTCCGGGTAGGTTCCGGAGCCAAACCGCCCATGGAACCGAACAGCCCAATCACAAGCGGTTCCAAACCTGAACCGATCCGGACCTGCCAGGTTTTGGCGGGTTTCATCCCAAAAACTGTCGCTCCAATTACGTATGTGAGTTGTGACTGGATCGCGATTCGTTATATATGTAGATTAGGCAGTCTTTGGCACTCTTTCACGTGCCGGTCTCCGATTTGCGATACAATTAATATTCATTGAGTCGCTGCGAAAAATAGTCGATTTTGGTCGGATTTTCAGCTGTATTTCACAGTAACTCAATGAATACTAATCATATTGTAACCCGGAGACCGGGACGTGAACGAGCGTCAAAAACTGCATAATCTACGCATATGACATATTGCCATCCAATCAGAACTTATATACATAATTGAAGCAGAAAAGCTGTGATTATTGGGGCCGAGGAAAAATGAGGCTCTGCTGAAGGTGAAACCCGCCAAAACCTGGCGGGTTTTGGTTTGGTTCCGGGTTTCAACTGTTTGTGATTGGGCGGTATGGTTCCTTGGCGGTTCCAACACCGACCAAGGGCGCTGGGTGAGGTTCCGAATTGGACCTCGGCTGAGTAACCCGGACCCGTTGCTAACACTAGCTTGGATGGCAAATACCTTTGAAAATATTCATCTCCATCCAATTAAAAAGCCAGGTTGCCCGGTGTGTGAAGCCCCGAAATTGTTGTTTGGGGAGGGCAATTAATCTACCTGGCCATGCTGTGATTATCGACTATATTTCCAAATGATGATACAAGCCACACCATTCATTAATCAAGACCAATACCACACAGGTGATTGTCTTATAGAAAGAAATGTAGCAACGACGGAAGGCATCTTTTGGAATATGAAATGCATTTCTTTGCATACATTAATTGTTCCTGATGTTTTACACACTATCCATGTCGGTATTCTGAAACATTTATTGGAGTGGATAGTGCCATATTTGGAGTTTCACAATCGAATTGACTGATTCAATGATCTTTTTGAAATAATACCTCATTATCAAGGATTTGCACAATTCAATAAGCCCTCCACAGCCATGAAACAATGGAGTAGCAATGGCATCAAAGCATTAGACAGTATAATGGTTCCCATTGTCGCCATGACCCTGTTCGATCATACTTCGGAGCAGCAAGGTCAATTCAAATCTGCCATGCTCTGTGTCAAAAACCTCATCTACTTTTATCCTGTTACAAACTCGACTGAGCATTGTAACAACACTCAGTAAACGCAAGGTGTTTTTCTGGTATATGGTCAACCCATTTCCCGAAGCAGACATCCAGGCAGCTGTTTCATACATTTAGGAAAACCCACATTGGGTAACGGACAACCTGGATTAAAAACCTCGCGCTCGGTTCACAGCTAACAATCTCTTCACTGCAGATTCACAACACCTTGATCACGATGTCCGGAGAATCATCAAGACCCACATTTGACGTTACATCAACCAGAGCATTACAACAGAAACTGCCAAATGTGACAGTCAAAAATACTGAAAACATGAACAAACCTAAATTCAGGAGCCACATTCAAGACATCAACCTCGGGCTAACAGCACTGGAACAACTCCGGACAACCAGCAGATAAAACAAATTGCTAATGGACAGGCAATCTGTGAAAAATGCAAGTGCATAAATATTGGAATTGTTGGCAGAAGGAGAGAAATTCATACAATAATAGAACAACCTGAAACAAGAGCTACTGCTCGCACAACAGTCTTTTGTGTGAAAGTAGGCAGTTCCGCAAGTATGCAGTCATTGAGATCTTGAAGAGAAGATTCAAAATCTAGAACAACAGCTGGAAGAAAGGAACTCAGATCTGGCAGAATTGAAACAAGACCTGGAAGACGTCCAGGCACAGATGGGAAAGATAAGGGGTCGGGCGGAAGAATATCGCCAACAAGTAACTTGAGGCTTAAACATGGCAGAAGAACGGACAGGGGAAAGGTCAACGGGGGAAAAAGAACAGTGGGAAGTGGAGATAAATGATATTCCTAGCGTCTCAAAAGAGGATAGAAAGGAACTTCAAGGGTGGAAGGTACTATTGGCATTGAAGATATCTGGAAAACCGCAGGTATCCAACACCGAATAGAAGATCCTACGGTGTGCTGTGGCATGCCTGAAGGGAGCGGCTCCGGCACAGTTAATGCCACAATGTGATGAAATCTCTTGGGAAGATAAACTCCATTCCTGACAAGAGATGGTTGACTTGTTAGATCGAGCGTACGGAGATAAAGACCCAGCAGCAACGGCCAAGAGGTAACTCTGGGGACTAGGACAAGGGGATTACGAATTCTCTCAGTTTTATGCGGTCTTCCAGAGATATGTCACAGATGTCAAATGGAACAAAGATGCCCAAATGGATGTACTATGAAACGGACTGTCCAATGAACTCAACGACTTTCTGCAACATATACAAGAACTCAAATGTATAGTCAAATTCATCAAACACTGCTGAAACCGAGATACACAGTTGAGGAAAGGCGCAGCAGAACAGAAATCTGCGAAGCAGGAAGGTTATAAGAAATCAAAGATCACCGCCAACACCACATCGGCCGCAGACGCGGGACAAGCAGGAACAGTCACAGGATATCATTGCACTGCACCAATAGATCTCTCAGTGGTGAGAGGAAAGATGATTGTACCAGAGGAAGAAAAGAGACTGAGGGAATGTAATGGCGGCCAGGTAACGGCCCAGGATATAGTCACTTCGCGGAAGTGAAATTGCACTCCAGCGATAATTTTACATACACTGACTACTCCATTATATTCATAAATCCTGTTTGCAACCGTATCTACTGTTATACTCATATACGAGGCCGTACACAGCTGTACGCTCTCCCACTATTATCGCTCTGTATTAATTTGATACGTTTCGCTCACGGAATTTCATGACTTATCCCTTTTCAACGCATCGCAAGACATCCTAACAAGAAATCAAATGAATTTGAGAGTTACCAATTGCAGAAGCGGAGTGTTAATATGTGTACCCAATTGGAGTTGAGGGTAGCAGAGATGATTTTGAGTTGATTCCGGAGGCCAATCGGGCAGAGACGCGTCAGCAATCACGTCGGTCGAGGTCAACCACTACGATTTCATTATAGGCGAACTCAAACTCAACCAATCGCAAGAGCGTTGAGATCAGATAAGTTACCATCCACGTGTGTCAATTGACGATAACAGGAATGATTGCGGAATCTAAATGACCCCAAGAAATGCGTCACCGGCAATGCCGAATCCTACTGTACTCAAGAGATGTCTTTGAGCATGGTCCGACGACCGCAATCGTGTGCGAACCAACGCGACGAGTCAGATACTATCTACGGCAGTCAATCAAGCACGAAGTACCGGCGACACAATAATTGACGCCACCCCTGAACGTGTTAATCTTTGATTATCAAACACAACGCGAAGTCGATATGGCTTCAGTTTTTCGATGCACCTACGGAGGATCATCATTTCGCTAGTGGTTTTACACACTGTCGAGCCTGACAGAGCCGAGTTGGCTGATTACTATGAGAGCGCGTTACAAAGACCAAAGCATTTTCGATTGACCAGTGAAGGCAATGATTTCGTCGGAAGCACTTCGGATGCTGGAATCAGTTCTCAGCTGCGGCTATGGAAGTTGTACAGGATCCTAAATGGCCTTACTGGATTACGCGATTACATACGATTGGAAAGAGCCACGCAGACATACAGAAGCTACGGCTCAATGGTTACGACTCTGGACGAGACAAAAAGGCAGTTCTAATTATGAACATCATTTATCGACAAACAAAGTTTAAGATTATGAAGCAGAGATCGCAGATCATGCTACCAGTCCAATGGGAAGTATAACCCCAAAGCTTCTGAAGTGGCTAGCAGGTACGATTCGAGATTACCATTATCAATTGTCACGATTAGCACTTGATTGGACAACCAAATTGAATGTTTGTGAGGAGAGGAAGCCATCAGTGCCAACTCTATTTAATTTCGTCGTATAAGTCATCGACATCATATCGCCAAAAGAGCAAATACAGATATATACCCATACAATGGCATGCGAAGTGGATTACTAGGAATTCAATGGGGATAAATTTGTTTATAACTGGTAATCTGAGGACCCATGTGGTTATTGATGAACGGACCTTCTGGACACTCTCAGGAGACATGCGGATTCCGCATGTAGTAAACGTGCAAGGAGGCTCAATTGATACTTGTCATATCCCCACGTGGGAATGGAAGTATGGTTGTCAGACAGTTCCAGTAGGGTGAGACAAGTATGTGATTTGCTGAGTGAGCTGATTCCTACATGATGGCAGCTGCGGTGGACGCACTGATGAGCCGGTGTCTGGGTTGCCTTGGAACATGTCCAGGAATCCTGACGTCGACTTGCAAACGCATTTGACTTTTGGCTCTGCGAACCCCATGGTGAGCGGGGAAGGTGGCAGTGGACCAGGTAGACCATCAGGAATACCCCGGGACTGTACCTGGATCACGGCTAGGGAGGAGGTGCGTTCCGAAGGAAGCTGTACTCCATATATACACATATTTGGTGATACAGCTCTAAACAATCTATTGGCCAGATGCAGGTCGTCGATGGAAGTGCGTCCTAAGAGTGGGAGTTCGTACAGGGCAGCTGTGTGCGACCATGGACATCATTACTGATGGTACGTGAGATTGGCCCCAGGTGTTGGATGGGAAAGAAGGGAGCAGCGGCAGTAGTTGCGGCAGAGAGGTTACCAACAATGCGGGGCTTGAATGACTGCTACCGGCTCGCCGAGTGAAGAAAGGAGTATTCGGACGGCGGGGCTTGGCTCTTCCATGGGCGAACTGTTTAAAATCAGGGCTCCTGGATTCCGCAACATCTTCCGCTGCATCATTTGCATCTACTATTGGCTAACACACATATGGAGTAGTTACCGAGTTATACGAACCCTTACGGACGTCAGGAATGAGTTTCACATATCATCAGAATCGCAGTCACGCATTCCGATTATCAGTGGGAGTGACAACAAAGCACTCGAAATATAGAATGCACCAATAGTGCTGCGGAGGCTATACAAGCCACATATGACGTACAAATTCTTTAGCACAATGAATTACCTCCGCATTGATGAAAACACGATCGAAATGATGGTTGACGAAATGATGATTTTCCAACAGATGAGCGGAGACTGCATCAATCACCATGGCCCAAACAGGCATGATTTTTGGAGGTTATGATCGTACGAGCCCAATGCTCTATAATGATCGGGTATGGTGGTGCGGAATAGTGTTCCCAAAATAGGGTGGAATAAGATCGCATGCTCAAGAGCCGGATCGTGGATTTGGACTTAAAAATCCCATGCAATATGCATGGAGTGATGAGTGGATGATAAAATGATGGATGTTATGTCACCGGATGGATTACGCAAGTGTGATGAGAGGCTGCGGTTGTATCGAAGGGGACTTTAACTACATGGAGGTCAGCAATGAAGGCCTTGAGAAAACTTACAGAGCTACAGGAGATGCCACAAAATGTGGATCGTACGAGTGCAAATCTGCACATTCCGGAAACGAATAGTCGGAGACGGATGGTCATGAGCGGATTTACAATTTATCGGAGTTCAAATTGAGGACGCCACAAAGGCTTACATCGAGGCAAATCTAGACAATGGGTTTATTCAGTGGTCATCACTGCCGGCGACAGTGCCGATTCCCTTTGAAAAAAAAATACAGATGGTGGCCAAAGACTTTGTGTCGATTACGAAGTGCTCAACATAGTGTCGGTGAATCATTGGTATCCACTTCAGTTAATCGCAGAAGCTTAACCATGTGCGCGAGGCCAGGATATTCACCAAGCTTGATCTCCGTGGTGCTTATAACTTCATATAGAGATCGCTGGATATGGATGATGATAAGTCAATTCAAGTCCAGGTTATATTTGAAATGTTCCCCTTTTCTTAAGAGAGTCTTATTTTAAATGACATGCTACGAGACTAGCAATTCAGTGCAGATACAGACATATGCAAATGTAGGACATACTGACGAAAAGATCGGAATGAAGATCCCGGCTATGATCTACAGATATTCACTTATCGAACAACAGTGGCAATGGGAGGTATCAGGATCGACAAGAGAATCGATACCAGGAGTAGCATCAAAATTGAAGAGGTCATGGACGGATGCCCGACCACAAAGAGGGGGATATGTGTACCGGATATTCAGAAACGACCCCTACTGGAGACAATTACACCACAGGAAATGCTAGCATGAAGAACTGCTACGGCGATGAACACCAGAAAAGTCAATGATCATGACGCTGAGGATTTAACATTGATACGCAGCCTTCCGATGGGACTACCGGCATACAGTCAAGATGGCTACCAGATCACAGATATCATACCAAATGGAGCTATCATGGAACGAAGTTCTGAGCGGTTTTGAAGGCTAACAGCATTGGGATTATTATAAGGCTCAATCGAATGGTATACAGAATGACGGAGAATTTGCGAAGCCGTCAATTGAGATGTCAATATCGCGGAGGGAAATATATAACACAAATGCGGTCGGCCTGCAGGAGACGCACAGAACTCTCTGAGGAAACATGCAGGAGGCCCAAGCCTGTCAGAAGAAATACACTGGCGCCAAAGAGATACGTACGAAGCTGTGATACAGGTTTCTGAGAGCACAAGTCTGAGAGTGCAACAGTGATGGAGGACATTGAGGTGGTCAGTACGATCTGCATATTTCATGCTTACAAGTTAGATACGTCGCAATGGGATCTGAGCTTAGGCTAGCTGATCAACTATACGAGGCTGTAGCGAAGCGAGCTGCGTAGAGTGTTCAAGAGTGCAACAGCGCTGGAATCACATGGCAAGTGAGATCTTCATATGGTATGCTTACGGATTAGATATATCAAAGAATTCAGCAGTCGAAGACAGAAGAACAGAATGGATTCCTTGATGCAACTGAAGCGGAAGCATACTTAGTAACATAGTGAGTGAGACATTTTATGGCACACTAACCAGTTAGTTACCGCAACTTGAACGTGCACTTATGAATGCATGTTGATGTATGAAGACTGCAACCGAGGGCTGGACGATGTGGACAGAAATCAACCAGCCTCCAATGCATCTGAAGCCGAATTGCAACCAAAAGTGAAAGACGAAGAAAATCTGGATATACGAATCGATCTGGAGCCAATCAATGAGACATACAATCAATGCCGAGTACAGAGACTATCATCCACGAGGTGTGCCGTGGGCTTGGAAGTTCGAATTTGGAGAGCTGGAAGTGAACTTGGGAATATCTTTGGGCAGGCCCTAGGAAGTGGGTTTGCTGCCCTGCTGCAGAAGTGGGCTTGAATGTGCGGAACCATAGACTCAGAGGTGTATTCGAATGTATAGTTCATGGTATACTGGGATCTGAACTGCATCTGGACCCGAAGAATTCTTGTTCACACTGCAACGGAACTCGATGGGCAATGTTAAAGGACAACTGAAGATCAAAGTCATGGAAGCATGGCTTTAGGTTGAGCAACTATAATTAAGATGAGTATACCCATTGAAGTCAATTAACTGCTGAAGAGACTATTCCAAGACAAATGAAAGGCCTAATCCGTCCGTTGGCCATGGTGGTCAGCCAGGAGACTCTGAAATGAGTTCAACGAGAAAAATTATATACAAATGATCGCTGGCGGAAGCACATACCGACATAAGCTCCACCGAGGCGACGCTGGCTTGAGCAATGGCTTGTATTTTGAGATATAGGAAGTCCGCTTGGATATTGGGAACTATGGACTGGGATGGATGCCTGCTTCAGCAGTGCGCTTGGATTCGCAGACTTGGATTGAGAGAGAAGGGATTGAAGGATTCTGGGTGAAGTTAAAGGTTTCTTCTCTTCTCTTCTCGTGACTTCACTTCTTTTGGATTTCTGCTCGGTACGAATGGGGTCGGCACGGGTTTTCACCACCTACCATTGGAGGTGGAGTTTCCCCGTGTGCCGGATTCACCAAACGGTCACCCTTCAGCGGTTCCAATTGGAGGTGGGATTTAAGAGGCTGAACGAGGGGGTACGAGTCTGGATCAGTACTTCTTTTCTTTTCATATACGGGTATGGCAGCCCAGGGGTTCTGCAGCTCGAGAGAGGGATGATGTAATGGCGGCCGGGTAACCGCCCAGGATATAGTCACTTCACAGGAGTGCAATTGCACTCCAGCAATAACGTTACTTACACTTACTACTCTATTATATTCAAAAATCCTGTTTGCAACTGTATCTACTCTGATACTCATATATGAGGCCGTACACGGCTGTACGCTGTGACAAGGACGCAGGATTGTGTATATACTCCGGGGATAGAAGGCATTTCGTAGCATTATGTCGAAGACAATTGAAGGCAGTATCAGGGAAAACAGAGGTATTACCTTTGAAGAAGGGAGCTAATGTGCGAATCTCAGATTCCCAAAGAAGGACAGGAAAGGATGTAGAGTTGGGAAAAGTTTGGCCCAGTGCAATATAGATGGCAATTGCACTGGAGAACAAATCTCTTTTGTCAGTTAATGCTAGTTTTGGTATAACACAGTTTTCTATATCAAGCAAAAAAATAAAGGAATCTTCTATGGAATGCAAACATCTCGTTGTGAAATGCTCACTGAAAATAGAAGACAAAATCATTGATTCCCACGCTTTCATGGACTGTGGAGCCACTGGAATAGCATTCATTGACAAAGTTTTCATCCGCTATCATCAGTTCGAAGAGAGACAGTCAAGAGAATCAAGGGATGTAGAATTTCGAAATGGAAGGCCCATTAAATCAGACACAATCACCACCCTGGCTGAATTGTATCTAAGTATACGCGAACATCCAGAGCAGTTGCCAACATATGTCACAAAGTTAGTACATTATGAAATTGTTCTCGGACTTCCATGGCTACAACTTCACGATGATACAATTTAATTTCTGAAAAATCAAATTGGATTCGAAAGCAGTTACTGTCAAAAACATTGTCAACATCACTCCAACATATGGGTATGGGGCAATCACATGCAAATAACAGAACCGGACAAACCCAAGCTGCACATATGTACAATAGCAGCAGCTTTAGCAAAACTAATTTTCTTTCTGATACAGTACGGTATGGTCGATACTGTTCAGAACAGTCTTAGCATTACTGCAACATATCCCCATGCTGCCACCGTCACCATACAACTTTCGTACTCCAAGCATTTCAAATAGGCGTCGCCCAGTTGGCAACTCACATAACAACACTCAATGTCCATTCTTAAGGTTATTGCATAAGATTGAGTTCCCACTCATCCTGATCTCATCATAATATCAACCTAAGTGATCAGTATCACATATTATTGTACACGATGCCATAATGCGTCATCAGAGCTCCCAATTTCATGCTGCTATGCCCTATATTTACCAATATACGAATTTCTTCCCCAAATAAAAGTGATTGACTTATACAATATAAGCAATGACGATTTTAAGCGTCCTATCTACTCATACAATATATTGAACGCATCTAAGTCAATAGTATCATGTTAAAACTATTGACGAGTATCTGGATCAGGAGAAAATGCAAGCATATGGGCTGCACACTGAATCATGTGTGAAGGGATGACATACGTTGATCAAATGCCAATAATAGGATTTGGATGATAACTACCGTCCTCCAAAAGTAATATCGGTGTCTGATCTTGCTGTTCAACAATCACCATCCCTGGAACCTCTCGATTTGGGCCCGCATCCAGTGTGGTGACAAGGGCCAAAAGGGATTGTTAATTTGTCTCCATATCCAGAATGAAGAAAAGACATTGTAATCATGCTGGAATTCGTCCTCTAGTCGACTTGAACTGTCCCTGCCTTCCATTCCAGAGTAAAACTGTAACGTTTCGGGGAGGCTTATGATTCCTCCATTGATTGGATCCAGTGTATCGTACAATGTGCATCCTCTGCTTGTCGCCTTCAAATGATGTCACTGGAATGGCTGGGGAACCATAACACCTGTAATTGGCATTTTGTAGACCACGAAATTGTTTGTCGTTATCGCCATATCGGGTGTAGTTACTATATCTTTTGAAATACCATCTGATGTGATTTTGAAATTCCCCTTTTGGCGTTCCACACCAGAATGAGAGGTCTGCTAGAGACTTGATTTATGGCCGGTGATTTTTCATCATTTGACTTGCTGGACACGTGGGAAATAGATTTTGGTTTTCATGACGACGTTTTCTGGCGTTGAGATATAGATCTGTGAATTGAAACACCTCATTCTGGGCTGTCCTGTGCAATATCTGGAAAGATGGCTCATGGTGGTTTGATTGTCAGTATGCATCATTCAAATCCATCATTGACCTTTCTGATAGTTCAGAGCTTACAGTTGATAATTTCCCAATCTGACATATGTAGTATTGGCAATGAAGAGGAATAATCTCAGTCGAATGAAACCAAAGCAAGGTTTGCAGAGGGTTCGATTCGAACGAACCCTAACCACCAATTGAGTGATTGGATTGGCCCCAAATTGAACCATGCTTCAGGGCGATTCGTATGCGGTTCGGGAGAAATCCGAGGTAATGTTCGTGGAGCATGGAACAGGAAAAACAGATCCAGTGTAATTTGAGAGATGGTGATATGCGCTTCTATCGTGCTTTATCACCATTAACTCAGTCAAAGTGATACTAAAAATATGACGCAATGCAATGCATCAATGTGATCGGTTGCATCATACCAGTTCATACCAGCATTATTATGCTCATACGAAGGTCCCTGGTTTATCGTTGCCAACTTCAAATGCAATGCAACATCACGACACCATGAACTCGCAGTAGTTAATTGATTACTTACTGTCACGCACTTGATTCACCAATGTATACATAACTATACTAAGGTAGATCCTGGATGCAGTTGGAACAGCAATTGGACGTTAACGAGCTGGGCTGGCTTTCGGCTGGCTGGAGATGATCAAGTTGCACTGGATCTTGGCTGGCTCTCGGTTAGCTGGAGATGATCCAACTGGGCTGGATGTGGGCTGGCCGGACACGATTGAACTGGGGCTGGGTCGAGACGGTTGATCTGCATTGGCTCTCGGATGGCTGGAGATGATTGAGCTGGACAGAATTTCGGCTGGCTGCAGATGATCGAGATGGGCTGGATCTCAGCTGACTGGAGATGATCAAGCTGGAAAGGATCTCGGGTGGTTGACAGCTAGCTAGATGAGGTCCGGCTGTGCTGCCTCCCGAGTGTTTGAAGAAGAGCGAGCTGGACCGGATCTGGGCTGGCTGACAGCTGTAACGTGGGTGTTCGTGCGTATGTATATGCAAACCGATATCGTCGTCCTTGTCGTCGATAAAATTTGAATTTGATGACTAGGACGAAGCTGAAGATGTGGATTTCGATTGTAGCTGGTCATAGTCGTTGGGAACTGTGGAGATGCACAGGCATGTGCAGGGACACAGCTGACCTTCAAAAGTCGTACGAGTATTGTAGGTAGTCTTCGGATGACTCATCGTAGGATACTTGCGAGGGTTACTCGCCTGTTTTGCAGAAGTGGAAGTAAGCGTCCACTAGATTGTTGTATCCCAGAAACTCGTACAAGAAGTTGAGGTGGGCGTCGGTTTCGCAGTACGAGTGCAAACAGGCGGCGTTATAAATGATCATGTCGTCACGGTAATATTGGGTCATAGATAATAGATATTCTTAAGGTAAAAACTTAATAATATTTCAGGTGGTTTTCTGCTGTATGTTTTGCTGACTTTGGATTGCTGATAGAGCATGATCGTTGTGTTTAAACAGGAGTTTAAGGTGGTCTTTCTTAGCTGAGCATTTCCCATCAGAGGTGTATCAGTGAGGAATGACAGTACTTCTCTATCACTATCAAACGTATGTGTACTACTATCTCGATAACACTCAGTCCACTACAGTGGGTGTTCGCAGATCGACCCATCATTACTGTAGCACCAATCTCAGTAGTTGGTTGCGGAGAGTTCCGTTTGACAATGTGCGAAGACGTAAGCCCTCACCAGGCATCCCAAAGGTTATCCTGCATAGTATGACATTGCTGACACGCATATGGGACCATTACTTCGTATTAGTTATCTTTCTTCTGCATTAGTGGAATAGTGATCAAAGGTTTAATGAGCAACCAACCCATACTTTGCCACGTACCTAGTGTCATCGCGTCATACCGGTGCACCACGGAGGGTGGTGCGCTCCCTGAGTTATCGTGTTTGCAAACGCAACAGAGCTGGGGATCGACCGTCTAGATCCGAACACTTATCTTTCAGGTAGAGTTAACTACCGGAGTGCAGTTAGCTTATCTCTGTTGATTACTGATCTCGGGAGATAGCAAAATCAGTCATACGAAGATCATATTGTTCGTCCAACTGTCTTTGGGGAACTAAACACAGTTTCCGTGAATAGTTTATATCCCAGTATTAACTTTATATGAAGTAGCATTGGTCTGATCTGTAACGCACAGCTGACCAGAAGGCTGCGGCCAGGCGATCATGTTGCTTTGGCAGTATGGTTTTTCATGTGTCCAATGCCTTAGCCAGCACCTAAAGTGTTACCCCGTTGGTCGCTGTCAGACTGAACGTACGTATTGTCTCCGCATGGATTAGCTAGTCCACTTTACTAAGACATGGTATTGAAGCTTGGAATATTGTAGGATTTTCACCGGGCTATGTTGAGCCTTCCGCTTATTCATTAGATAGACATCCTCAGCGGTGTATTCTCGACCTGTGATCAAAGTGATCATGGGTGAGCCTGGGAGACTAAGCCCAATGTACCTCATACATATGCTAAGGGAAAACCCCTAACAACAGCTGGCTGGACGCGGACGAGCCGAGCTGGCTCTCGACTGGCTGGACACGATTGAGTCGAGGCTGGCTGGAGACCGTTGAGCCAGGGTGGCGCATGGGTGGCTGGAGATGATTTTGCTGGACTGCCTCACAGCTGGTTCTCGGCTGGCTGACGATGATGATGCTGGGCTGGCTTTCGGCTGGCTTTCGGCTGGCTGGAGATGATCGCGCTGGACAGGATCTCGGCTGGCTGCAGATGATCGAGATGGGCTGGCTCTCAGCTTGCTGGCGATAATCAAGCTGGACTGGATCTTGGCTGGCTGATGGCTGGCTAGACGCGGTCGAGCTGTGCTGGTTCTCGACTGGCTGGAGATGATCGAGCTGGGCTGGCTCTGGACTGGCTATACGCGATTGAGTCGGGGCTGGCTGCACACGGTCGCGCTGGGGGGGCTCTCAACCTACTGGAGACGTTTGAGCTGGGTTGACTCGTGGCTGGCTGTAGATGTTGGAGCTGGGCTTACGTGCGGCTGGCTGGAGATGATCGTGCAGGATATGATCTCGGCTGGCTGACGGCTGGCTTGATGCGGTCAAGCTTTGCTGGGTCTCGACTGGCTGGAGATGATCCAGCTGGGCTGGCTTTCGGCTGGCTGGGGATGATCGAGCAGGACAGGAAGTCGGCTGGCTCACGACTGGCGGGCCGCGATCGAGCTGAGGCTGACTGGAGATGGTTGAGCTGGGTTGGTACTTGGCTGGCTGGTGAGGATTGTGCTGGACCGGCACTCAGCTGGCTCTCGGCTGGCTGAAGATGATCAAGCTGGGGTGGCTTTCGGCTGGCTGGAGATGATCGAGCTGGACAGGATCTCGGCTGGCTGCCGATAATCGAGATGGGCTGGATCTCGGCTGGCTGGAGATGATCGCGCTCGGCTGGCTCTCGGCCGGCGGCAGATGATCCAGATGGGTTGGCTCTGGGCTAGCAAGTTGAAACTCAAATATGTTTGTAAAAGCTTCTATGAACGATGACGATATGTAGCATCAGGTTCACGCAACGCTTTGCACATACCCAAAAATATGATAATAGTACGTCGCAAAACACAACCAAATAGGTTCGAATGAACCTCAGTTCGATTCTAGCCAGAATATACAATCCCTGACCTGGATTCGATTCGTTCGAATGAAACAAGTTCATTAATTGTCGCAAACCTGAAAGCATCGTCGCCAACACTATACGTATGTGATCTGCAGTGTGGTTCAACTGATGCATCTTGACAAAGTTGAACTCGGACTCATCATCCATGTGCGACACCAGTTCTGAATCGATATGAATTTTGTCCTTGTTGATGCGATGACGTTTCGCCGCTGCGGAAAGACATGACCATGCAGCATCATTTCCACGCTCAGGTTGCATATCTATGGCGAGCTGCATTCGCAGAGCTTCGGCAACCTCCTTGGTTGACGTTTTGGCACGAAAACGACTAAAGATGTTGTTGTGACAATGAAATTCCCTCGGATAGTCTGTAATATATTTGATTGTTGCATCGGTATGGTTGTGATACTGAGTCAAGAGGCTTGATATAGTTCTTGATCGACCCCTTTTACTTGGTGTGACTTACTTTGGTTGTAGACCAACCACAAAATCTGGCTATCAATGTCCTTCTTTGTGGCTTTAAATGTGGATTCAGATTTCAGGCTTTGGGCTTCTGCTGCTCATCCGATGGTCATATATATGCCTCCACAGTTGTGTTCGCAGTAGCACAGTTCTTCGTCCTGACAATTGAGGTGAAGACAGTAGTACATGGTCCAGAAGTTTTTAAACACTAGGTCATCGATTTGAAGTCCTCATCCGTTGCGTGCAGCCTCCGTCCAATTGCTATTCCCAGGGGATGCTGATTGAGGTTCATCCCAGATGTATGCTTTGAGGGGTTCTTCGATTTCAGGGATGATTGTATCGATTCTATCACAGGAGTTCAACGGTTCTTTTTCAAAGAGGTTGGTGGTTCGACCAGCTAGGTGAAGGAAAGTGATTCTGGTTTACTGAGATTTGTTGCTATCGTACTCTGGTATTCACTCAAATATGTTTGATTCATTTTGTTGGATTTTCAGAAACTGTATACCGTCAACCAGTTTTCAACATTGCCAAACAATTTAAACACCAGGTACTGGGGATTGCAAGGACGGTGACACAAGTAACCGCCGCTTCGGTGATGATAGCAGCACATAAACTGAATTACAATACGTAGAATCGATTTGTACACTCGTTCTTCTGTCAAGGTTTCAAGGCCTACAGTTGTAGGGGTTATACAATCCGAATTACAGATGCTGTAATCGCGGGTATTGCGCAGCAATCACGACACCTGCAATCTGGAATCACAGAAGTAATCAGAGGTTGGTGCCAAAGCCTATTGATTGTGTTGTAGACTAGGGAATATGTGAAGAACAAACCTATCCTTCGTGTATCCATCACCCTTGAATACAGCTAATTCGACCATTGTCACCTTTGCTCACGCGTTCCAAAATACATCCAAACCTCACCTAACTATTTCCACAACCCTTCCAAAGAATAGCTCACGCTGTAACCATCACGCCATATTCCCAACACCACAAACGAAACCTGATTCCCTACGTATTCACCTCATATCTAACACGCCATATTCATAAAGCAACGAACAAACCTGATTCCTTCCATCAAAACCTGCTTCCTTCCATCAAATCCTGTTTCCTATTGAATTCCTCTCATTTCTTCATCGATCTATACTCCTTCTTCGATGTGTACCCGATACAACCGTGACTGGCAGATAATATTTACTCTTCCAATCAGATGGTAATAGTTTCTACCAACTTCAAACTGAGTCTGAGGACTAGAATGTACTGAGCTTCGGCTAGGTAGAACTAAACTCTCCGGCGGGAAGTTGAAATATACTCATGCCGAATACTATTTTTGTATAGGATACTGACGGTTTCGCTTAGGCAAATGGTATCGAATCCTCCGGGTGAAAGATGATACTGTCTCCGAACTTTTAACAGAGTCTTGCGATTGGCACATTACGAGCTTGAGCTACGCAGTGCTCAATATCCCGGTTGAAAGTAGAAACTGTTCTACGAATCATGGGATTCTTTGGCTACAAGTAGGGTATTTCTCCCCGGCAGGTAGAATTAAATTTTCCGGCCGGAAAATGCTGCTTTCGGCCAGCTTGGAACTCTGTCCTCCATATGTAAAGTATAGATCTTCTGTGAGACCTGGCTCAATCATATGGACGGAAGTAGACTCGTGGTATTTTGTCGATCACAGGCGACCACCATAAAGTCATATATATGTAACATGGGGCAGTTTCAGTTGACCATGTGGGACATTCTATATCCCCCGACCTGCAGGTTGAGCATTTCACTCCTGAACAAAGCAATCCTTCAGCTGGAAGTTCAGATTTGGCATCTGGCGTGGCAAAGAAATCCACAATGAATCGGTGTATGGCATGGACTAGTTGTGGATGCCTATGAGTGACTTGCTCAATTCTTCAACTGAGCAGATCAGAATCATTCGCAGCCAGGTGTAGTATATGTAATGGATCCTTGTTTGGAACAGAAATACGGTTCGGGTCAGTTGCCGAACCGGCCAAAAACCCAAACTGGCGCTTTTTGATGGTCCAAATGTGTACCTGTACGTGTCAACCCACGGGTTTTGCCAGATTTGGCTAGACTCATCTGTTCCAATCTCCAGTTCTCATTTTTAAGTTTTTCTATCTATGGTCGCAGTTTGATATGTTACTGTTATGTGCAAAATATTCACATTGGTACATCATCCTCTGAATTATTTTTATTGGCTGTCTTTACAATCAAAACAAGCAGAGACATGCTGCCTGCAATATCATGAAGTTGAGGGTGAACTGGTGTTGGCAGCAAAATGCACCGGTTCGTGATGGCTCGAACCAAGCAGAGATTCAGATCGAATATGATCCAAGATTAGTGGATCTCCTCTGGTTCACCACAAGGCGGTTCACAAACCATGGTGTTCGAACGAAAATGTGTAAGACAGTTCTTGTCTGATCGGCCTGAATTTTTCTTTATCTTTTAGCGCATGAAGTTAGCTACAAGACATGAAAACATTCGAGCTGATCAGACAAGAACTCACATACTTATTTTTATTTGAACTTTTGGAACAAAATGGTGTGGTTTGAAACTATAGTCTTGGGGGATTGGGCCACCAATCAAACTGGTTCGAGGATTTTCTCGAACTGTGACAGTTCGTTGCCAACACTAGTGTGAACAATTATTGTCTTGCATCACCATCAAGATTTGAGGTCCAGGACAGCCATATTAATAGATAAGCAAGTCATTCAGCCGGAAATGGATCAGTGTGCACCAGGGCCCGAAATGAAAACATTTGGAGTACTGATGGGGACACATCACAGAATCAGCAGAAAGTCGCCAAGCTTCAAGGATCATCCTGAGCTTTCAGTAGTCATCAGAGATAATTGTCCAGGATACCACCATCTCATATATGCATATCGGTTATCACAACTGATGCGGTATCCAATTTGTCACCGATTATGATATCCAAGCCTTTTATACCTCTAAGTTTTTACCACTGAATATTTTTTCCCTATCTACTTACCATACAGGAAATGGATTCAGATACATATAATGTATTGGCTCGTAAGTTATCTGTTCACTCCCTGCACACTGTGTGATTATTGACGACATATCTCCCCAAACAGTAATTGGTGAATCAATTTTGATAAGTATTACGATTTTTTGTATTTCAGTAACTACATTATGAAACATGATAATTCGTCTGTGTATGTGCGAGGGTCATAAGGGTGATATCGACATTCCAGATTGATCAACGCAATATTGTTCTACCTCTGACATATTAGTGTGATCACGCAATCTAAACTCGAGATAACATTAACAATACAGTTTCATTCAGTGGTGGCATACAAGTCATAGAAGGCACGTTCAATACGCAACGTGAATCTGCTTGAATGACCACCTTCATGGTGCAATCATCTTTCGATCCACCTCTGCCACTCCGTATTCAGTCTAGGTGCACATAGTCAGTATGTTGCAATTGCTTATTGTAGGTCATTGAAATTGAGGATATTGGACTGGTTATGGCAAAGTAAGCAAGTTGGACTATATTGAAGAAAAATTAGTGTATGGTTCTATATGCAATGAAATGCCAGCAGAAAGCGCTGGAATGTAACTGCACTACGTCATCCATCGCTCAGAGGACATGTGTTTCACTTAATCAGAAATTGACATGCAATAAAGCCATTGCATGCAACTGAGTATCAATACTAATTATTCATTGGCTCTCAATAATAACTATATGATTATTTGTACAAAATTATTATCCACAAAACAACAGTCAGGACATTTTCATGGTCAGTATGAATGCAGTGTCAATGATTTTTGGTCTCGTAAGTAAGTTAATCGGACAGCCAGTAGCAAGCTGTTATTCATAACACATTTAATGGCTGCCTTGATATGCAAAAGAACAAGCGACATAGATACAGACCAATGCTGAATATATGAGTCAATTGAGTGCCAATGATTTTCTGTTTTGTATATATGTTGATTGGGAAATGATGTGCTCGCAGTTATGCGTGATCACAATATTGGCATCCTTTATATGTGGAACAGTGAGAGATGCGGTAATGGCCCAATTCTCTAAATGAGCATCAACTTAGCGTCAATATCATTGTGACTTGTAACCAACATAAATGGGAAACGTTTTGCCCGCTGTTATTCATAATCAACAGATTGGAAACCTGTATATGCAAAAGAGATCACGATATATTGACAGTGACATTGTAATAATGAGAGTTAACGGCGCAACAACCATTTTTTGGGGTGAAAGTAAGTGTATTGGAAAGCGATTTGCTTGCTGTTATCCATAACCAATCTGTCAACAGCCTTTATAGATACCAGAGAGATCAACATGGTGACAGCCACATTCTGAAAATGTGTGTCAACAATTTTTGGTTGTGCATGTAATGTTATACTTGGCAAGTGGTCAGTGGGGTCACGTATGATCACCTCCAATTTCCAAGATTGGACATCATCGGCTATCACTCGTTTCGGATGCAAGATTCTATCTTTCCAGATGGCTAGCAAATGATTACCCACACCATCGAGAAGCATCGACAGCCAGTGAATGGCCATGGTCGCATCTGCTCCGAATTGCCAGCAACAAACGGAGAGCCAGCGAAACGCTGAATGGCATCAGCCAAGAAGCTGACAACAAATGGACAGCCAGCTTACGGCTGAATGGCGCCAGGTAAAAGCCAACAACTGCCAAAGGCCGTACGATATGTGCGGACACTCAACAGGGCAGCTGCTCTGGATCGACAGAGGACACTTTGCCTCGCGGTAATCAGATCTAAAGGATTGCACTGGTCTGGAAAAACCAGTCAGTGCATTTGATATTCTAATGGATACCTCTAGTCTGATCATAATCTAATAAGGATGAAGAACATTGCAGATCGAGAGAGGGAGGACCGCGGAAGTTGCGAATGATTGGGCATTGGTTTGAAGGTAGTGTGTAGGTTGTTACGGTGCTGAAGCTCTTGAGAAAAGCGTCGATAGAAATTTTTGTTAGAAGACACACCTTGGGTTCTTCGAGGGTAGAAAGGCATCAATCTTCTCACAGAGAAGAACAAGCCTTAACAATATATGCATTGGAGAAAGCCTATTCTTTTTGTTCAGAATCTTTCAGTAATTTCCACATCCGGAGTGAACTTTCTAATCTACCTTCAATGCAGTCCCAAATTTAGTACGGATACTCTTTGACCGGGTAAACCTGGAGTGACGCAGCCAGTGTTACATTATATTGTTAGCAAAGAAACACTTCTGCCGAAGGTATTCTTTCAACTGACATACATCAAGCGACCTTGATGCCATATGACTTTAACTGCCACTGTCAAGTCAACTTCTTTGATTTAGCAGCAATCCCATCGCAGCTGGCAGATACAGAGCCACGCAACTTCTTCGATAGCATCGACACTCTCCTAAGCACAGTCGAAGACTCTGTCGAGAACTACGTTTGGAACGCACCATCTACACTGTATGTGTGGA
Organism: Trichophaea hybrida; assembly: GCA_015178995.1. NCBI lineage: Eukaryota > Fungi > Ascomycota > Pezizomycetes > Pezizales > Pyronemataceae > Trichophaea > Trichophaea hybrida. The sequence continues at coordinate 27,488 of WHVE01000510.1, forward strand.
ACCTCTACTGGACAGATATAGCCAGACAGGGAGGCGGTCTAAGTATCAATCATCCAGTCTTCGCTGATCATCAGACTAGCTACAAAGGCTTGCCCATACAATGCAAAGATCAGGATGTGTGATATTGCAAGGACAACTGCCGAGGAACCCACACAACAATCGGAAAAGGAGCAGCTGCTCCATCGACCATCATCACAGCAATATACCATTGGAATTGGTGAATGAATTCGGATGAAATACCACCCCTATTTGGATATGTATTCCATTGTTGCTGGTTTTGATTATGTACGCCTCCCATCCAGACTATGTGCCATCTGAACAACTGTAGCAAGAATCCAGAATGAGATTGCTGTTCTTCAACACCTCCCATGTTGAGCAATTGTTTGTCGTTCTATAAGTGGCAGATTGGACACCAGAATGACAGATACCTACACTGTGGTTGGAAGGGAACATGCGGTGCATCCATCCAGCGATAAGGACAAGCAGGTTACATACTTTCTACCCATCACAGGGAATGATATTCCGAACTGGATTATTGAACTTTTGGATGGAATCAACAGGGAGCTCAGAAGAATGGATGCACTTACTCAGGAAGCAACAGACAAAACATTCGAAATACGGACAGCCTGGTCAGGAGTGTCTAAAGCTTACAAAGGCCTCATCATGAGACAAAACAGAATAAACGATGCCATTGGTTTAGGAGTGGAAAAGATGGACACGGCTCAACTCGAGAAGCCTTCCGATATAGTTATTCAATCGCAAGTTATTGCATTCAAAGTCCCACCAGTCGTTTTTCTGATACAGGCCCAATGAACTGAAGATTACAAAGAGCTGCGCTCTGTTCTCAGCAAGCAAATCCAATATTCTGGTGAATCTTGGGCCACCCTTTCAACTCTGCTTGATATCAGTGAACAAGCACAAGAACACCTTCCCCTTCATGTGCATACCCAATCTCAGGAGCTGGCGGATATTTGGACAAAAGCTCAAGATGATGGTGAAGGTATGCCCGGGCTAAACACCAAGTCTCGTGAGCAGGCAAAAGAGATAGAGGTGCAAGCACAGACAAAGGATGACAACGCAGGGCGCGAAAGAATGGCGGCACAGCTGAACATGCTGAAGAACTGTGAGCCTATATTCACAGAATTCACTTGAGCTTGGCAGACGAAGCTGTCTGATGAGAGAACAATGAAATCAATACGCTCACTGGCCCGGTCAGTATCGACACCACAGGCAGGGGACCCCAAACCTTTTAAACAGAGAGTCCGCCTTCGAAACATCATAAGTAATGGCGTTGGAATATGGATCAAAGAGGCTGTGACTCCAGAACCGAATGGTAATGGACACGGCGCAGGAAGCGTAGGAGGAGACCCCCCTGGGGACTTCGAGTCTTCTAGCTCCAGCTCCCGTGGCTCCAGCTCCTCTGATAGTGGTGATGATGTTCTCCCTCCACTTTCACAACCAGCGGGAACAGATTATAGTTAATTACCTTTGCTACCATTACGAATACTACCCCAGCCTCCAAGAGCTCCTAATCCAAGTACGAAGCAGAAGATTGAGCTTCCTTATAGGTATAAAGGAGACTCAACAGATTGGTCGGAATCCTACCGGCATTGAATTACAGGAGTGCATGCCTTTACCAGACACGTCAAGGATGATTATAACGATGACGACTGTACTATTATCTTCGTGGGAAGTATCTTTCGATGGAAAGCATTGAGCTGGTACAACAAATGTGACATAATGCTTAGGAGGCATTTCCAGGTTGACACAAGTCAGCGCTCACCAGTACTATGGATGAACAATTCATCGCCTTGGCAGAAGAAACAGACAACCTCAAAAATATGAAGAAATTGCAGTACAAGGGAGACATCCAGAACTACATCATGAAAATGGAGAAATTGAACTGCAATGTCTGCTTATCAGGAATTGCATAGCGGCAGGATCTACACAGCGCACTCAACGAAGAAATCATGGATCGAACATCCAGTTCGAAAATTACACCACACAACGAAGCAGAAAACAAATTACTGCTCAAACATGTCAGCTGCGCATAAGAGAGACTCCTGCAAACAATTCACCAACGCATCAATCACAAACTAAAAGACAAAAAGAATATTCAGAGGAAGCCTGATGATGATGGTGACAAGGGGAATCAAGGAAAGAAGAACTTGGAGAAAGGGTCTGACTGCAAGAAACCTCGAACGGAGATGAAGGGTCATAATCCAGTCAATACAGACAAAGGGTAAGCCCTCAAAGACATCGCGGAATGATTGCTTGAAGCATGGGCCAAGAGTAACGAGTGCACGTGGTGCAGTTCCTTGGAGCATCGATGGGTATTCTGTAAGAATGCCATAACGATGTTATCCAACAAGTACAAATGGAATCATAAGAAGCCTAAGGTGGAAGCGCCAGAAGTAACCACGTCATCTTTGAAGGTCAAGCCCAGGACTCTGGCTGACTGAATTACGACAGCGGCAGCAGCTTCAAGCTCATGAATGCTTTATGAGGTTGACTCTGACAGTATCGAAATTGACAGATGAAGGATGTTTCATTTGTCTTTGCTATGGGATTGCGGTCTTGTCTATGGGTTTTGTACGATACGCATACCTCCGGTTGTTGGTATTTATGGGTTCAGATATTTATATTTCTTTGCAATTACATGGATAAAGATCTCAGGGTTTCTTTTGGTTCTCATTTGGGTTATACCAATGTGTACATTGGTATTATAGCATTTAGAAATTCACTATGCTTTCTTGTCTGCTGTTCATGAAAGGGTACCCGAGGATGAGTTCAATAACGGAAATATGCTGGTCATATAGCATCCAAACGTGACTGACTGACAAAACGATTACCATCAAGCGTGATCACACTCCTTTGAGCCTCATTTACCTACCAATGTACGAAGCCTTCCAACCACAACCGATTGCGGCCGGAGCAGAGTCGAAATGCAGTTCATCATGCTTGTGAACAGACAAGATGGATAACACAAAGCTGCGGCAATCACACCTCAACCTGTACCCAAGCAACCAAAACATCAATTACCACCTGAACCAAAGACAGGTTCAAGACCCACAATACGCATGTTCGCAGGCTTTGGATATGAGAAGAACGTCCCTGTAATGGTTCTATTGTATACGGGGTGCGATACACCTTTCATGTCGAAGCAGTGGGCCGATTCACATGGTTTTCCATTTGTAACTCGAAGAGTACCCAAGATAGTTAAAAACTTCAAAGACGAAAGAGTAGACGGTGTGGGGTGGCAGTACACCTTGTCTGGCACTGTGCAGTATGACTGCCAATATACCAAAGAAACCTGCGAAATTGGTCCAATGGAGGATTCATTTGATATCATGTTTCCTGACTGGGTGATCGTCAAGCATGGAGCACTCAGTGGAATTACGGAAGATAATGAACAGCTCCAGTTCTCTCCGGAACACTGCAATCATTAGTGAACAACAGCAGCAGTATCTTCTGTCTCAATCGAATGTGACAATTTCATTCTGAAGGTGGGAACAGACCAGCGATGGATCGGGGCTATTTGTTCAATTCATTTCAATGCGGCACATTAAAATGAGATTGAATGGGTAGAGCAAATTCCATTGCAATACAGAGACTTTGAAACGTTATACAATGGAGAAACTGCCAATGCTCCTCTGCTCCATCGATCCTATAATCATGCCGTTAACATGAAAGATGCATAGCAACATCCATGGAGGCCCATCTACATGCTCTCACAGAAGGAGCTTTCGGTCCATATTCACTATCAGAAGGAAATGCTTGAATCTGGAATGATCCATCCTAGCAATTCACCTGCAGGTGCACCCATACTGTTCGTTCCAACGCCACATGGAACAGGATTACAATATTGCATCGATTAAAGAGGTCTAAATTGCATGACGATTATGAACCCATATCCATTGCCGCATATGAGCAAACTTAGAGACAGGGTTGCTGGATCTAGTATTTCACCAAAAATGATGTTATGGCAGAGTACAAGCTCATTCAAATTACACCCGGTGATGAATGGAAAACAGAATTTCCTACGAGATATGGATATTATGAATACCCCGTTACGCCCTTTGGATTGAGAAATGTGCCAGCTACATTCCAAGATATGATGAATGAGATCCTGCGATATCTAATCGATCATTGAGTTGTTGTCTACATTTACGATAACCACATCTATGCAGAAAACGAAGAGGAGCATGTGTGATTGATTAGAGAAGTCCATGGTCGATTACAGCAAATCACCTGGGCTATTGGACCTGATGAGTTTGAATGGCACCAGAAGTACGTTGAGATTATCAGGTTACTGATATCAGGAGATGGTGTCGATATATCCGAAGACAACATTGAAACTATTCTTAAATCGGAGATTCCAGAGTCTGTCTAGGACCTGCAGTCCAGACTCAGATTCTCCAACTTCCATCTGTGCGTTATCGAAGGATTTTCAAACATTTGCCATCCTGTATCTGAGTTAACCAAAAAAATGAAAATGAACGAAAAGTTTAATTGGAAAGTAAATCCGCGAAATCACATACCATTTGTTACACCCAAGAACTTGTTCACTGAGGCACCCATATTACGGCCCTTTGAGCCTGTTTGGGCTGAGGTGATTGGAACTGACGCAAATAATTTTGCCATTGGTATAGTACTCTCCCCAGTTATTGATGGACAATAGTACCCTGTCGCCTACCAGACTCATATGATGAATAATGCGGGGAGCAACTATGAAATCAATCACAAAATGATGCTGACCATAGTATCGGCATTCAAAGAATGGTAACAATATCCCCAAGGTACAACTCATGCATTCACTGTGTTCACCGATCAACAGAATCTTCAATACTTTACAACGACAAATATCATGAATCGGTGACAAGCCTGCTGGGCTCAAGCGTCAGCGAATTATGATATCAAAATATTCTACCGATATGGTAATGCTAATGGGAAACCGGATGCAATGTCTAGTTGTTTGAAGTACCACCCTGAAAAAGGGGGAGATAGTGCCGCAGGCAACGGAAACCAGGTTAGCCACTGCCTTCTGTGACCTGATCAGCAGGAAACTTCTGAAGGAAGAACAGTACAAGTAACGGCAATGCAGTTACAAGGTGCACGAATTGCGATATTCTCTGCAAAGTGGAGCGGGCTCCCAGTTGTCAAGTTCAACTCATGGCAGTTTGACGCAGTGGTCAGCGCTGCAAATAACGATGGTGCAGGTCAAAAAGCGTATCACATAGCCATGGGAGGAAATCCAAGACCACATATCTTGTGCAAAGATGAAGCCCTTCATTGTAAAGGCAGCCTGTGGATCCCGGACGATCTGCAGTTGAAGAAACAGTTATTGGACACGGAGCACAATTCGATGGTGGCTGGACATATGGAGCAGGATATGACCATCAAACTTGTCTGACAAAAAATCATTTGGCAAGATATGGAGAAATGTATCGAAAGTTATGTCCGCTGATGCCCAGAGTGTCAGAAGAACAATGCAATTCGTCATGCGTTCTATAGACTTCTACAACCCCGCGAATTAGTGTGGCAACAATGGCATTCGATTTCCATGGACTGCATTATCGAATTACTGGTATCTGAAGGATACTAATTGGTATGGGTAATCGTCGACTGATTCACCAATATGTCTCACTTCATTCCATTGAAAGGTGGAGAAATGACAGCTACCGACCTGGCTGAAATCTTGTTAATAGAAATATGGTGATTTGATGGTCTACCGTCGAACATAGTGTCAGATCGGAACTCTAGGTTCACCTGGGCGTTCAGGTCCCCCTCGATCCAAGCTCTGCATATTAGGATAAGAATTTCTTTGCCATTCCACCCTCAAACGGATGGGCAAATGGAATGAGTCAACCAAACCATGGAATGCTCTCAGCGGAATTACTGCAATTATAAGCATGATCACTGGTATGAGATATTACCAAAGGCAAAGTAGGCTTATAATAACTCTCTCACCACTGCTACGGGAATGTCACCATTCTTTGCAAAATTTGCGATCGATCTTGAAAAGAATTGGCCCATCGAAGCAGAAGGAAAGAATCAAGCATCATCGCACTACATACACTGGTGTACCAGCATTCTTGCACTCCGCGGTAAGGGCTCAGAGCAAGCACGGAAGACAATGGGGAAGTACCGTATTTGGCGTGCAAAGGAACCTCTGAAATATTCGGTTGGTGATGTAGTTGTGCTAAATGGACACAACCTCAAAACAAGTAGGCCATCTAGAATACTGGATGCAAATCATCATGGACTCTTCAAGGTCTCAAAGATGCTCTCGCCAACCGCTATTCAGCTTGAGTTACCAAATCGATGGAGTTTTCATAATGCCTTCCATGTATCACTCATCGAACCTTATCGACTTGCCATCAACTCTCTCAGTCCTTCACCCGAGCTAGCTTCAGCCTGCCAGCCGAATCAGTGTGGTTATGATGTTGACAGCTATGAGTACCAAATGGGTAACGAAGTCGAAGAAATCATGGGCAGCCAGTCGAATGAGGAACGGAAACCAGTTTTATATCTGGTCAAGTGCAATGGGTATCCAGAAGAAGCAGATTGTAATGAGGAACCTCATGAGAACATCAACAACATGAGACTGTTAATGGAGTATCACAGACGAATCCACAGGCTGCGAAAAGATAATAGGATCAATTTGTTGAGTGGGTACATTTTTCCCATGAAGGTTTTTAAATGGCTAGCAAGACACCTCACGAAGGATTTGGTTTTTGGGCACAAGGGGTCATTTTTCGCATAACATAATAGAACGATGGATCATGAAAGAACGATAGATTTGGTTTTCGGCACTCTGGTGTTGAGAGCAATTGTGTATCAAAAGAGAGATTGAATTGTCTAACGTACAAAATCTGAGAGAAGGAAAATCATCAACTGTATATACTCAATGGAAACCGTGAAATCTGAACCTTGGCTGAAGGTCATACATTGTAAATCACCAGTGGCTGTGCCGGTGGCGAGTGACTCATCATGTATGAGTCTACTCGGCGACTTAGCAATCACTTTCTACTCAATTCTTGCAGCGTCGCTAGCAATCCAGACACTGGTAGGCCTCTAGGGCTGACTCTTTAGTCAACAATCCCCCTTAAGCCCAAGGCCTTCGAACAGTCAAAAGAAACTAATCAAGAAGAAGAGAAGAGAAACCGATAGAAAAACCATATGGCTGCATTGCAAATTTGATTCTTATCCATCACTATCTAAGTCCAATTTCTGCCACAAATTCTCCCAGTTTTATTCTTTCAATTGCTTTTGTAAGCAGATCGGCCAGCATCTCAGTGCCTGGCACGTGCTTGACCTGGAGTTGAGCCGTTCCAATTGCCTCGTGAATCGAGTCGTACCGGAGTTGTAGGTGCTGGCTCTCAGACTGGAAAATGGCTGAGATGTTGGTGGTAACGCAATTTAGGCCGTCATTGAGTATTCGTCAAGTACCAAATCCGAGCCCAATTTTGGAGACGACATCTCGGAGCCAATTGATCTGTACCTTGCCGTATGTGGTGGCAGTTATCTCGGCCTCCATTGTTGACTGGGCTACTATTGTCTGATTTTTCTATTTCCAGATGACGAGGATCCTATAGGCCTAAATAACGATTCCTGAGGTGGTCTTGCTCGAGTCAACTTCTCCCCCTAAGTCCTCATCAGTGTAGCATATGATGCACTTGGTGTCACACCCAGCACTTGGGTCGTAGATCGTCAATTTGTTGTGCGAAGTACCTCGGAGATACCGCAGTAGGTGCTTGACAGCCTCCCAGTGGAGTGACGCGGGATTAGCTGCCTATCTGCCGAGTACGGCTGTAGCGTAGATGATATCTGGCTGTGTACCGAGTGCGGCATATACAAGAGACCCGATTGCTGTCTGGTACATTCCGGGGTCGAATGGTTGTTGGTCAGTACTAATGGCCTGGAGCTTGTGGTCGACCTCCATCGGAGTCAAACGTGTTCGGGAGTCGGCCATCTCCAATCGGTCAATTACTCGATTGATATACATGATCTGATGGTGGGCAATTGAACGTTTTTGGCGATTTCGGGTGATCGTCATGCCGAGATACTGGTAGGTGTTGGGTACAGAGACTTGGCCCTTGGCCTTGAATCAATTGTAGAGTGGTGAGGATATCAAGTATACAAGGTCCGGGAATCCGATTATCATCATGTCAGCAACGTATACAGGAATCAGGTTGCCATTCGATTGGCCATGTTTGCCTTCGAAGAACAGGCCAGGGGCTGCGATCGAGGCCTGGATACCGAGATTGTCGACTATAAAGTCAAAGACTTCTTCATGATATTCCCGGTTTGCCTGCTTGATGCCATACAGCGTCTTATTCAACTTGACCAGTGGTCTGTCTCAGCCATTCGGGTCCATTGGCCACTCTCCGTCAGCCAGTCACATGTATATTGTGTAGTACAGCGGGCAGCTGAGAAACGCAGTCGGGATCTCGAGTTCAGTGATCTCGAGGTGGTATTTGGCAGCAAGGCCGAGAGCAAGTCGAATCGAGGTTGAGTCGATGACTGGAGAAGTGATTTCATGATAATTACCAGGTTTCTGTTGGTCTCTGCAGCCGACCAGTCTAACCTTCCACTTGTCAATCTGTCCATTACCTATTGGCTTCCTTCCCATAACATATCGGCTTTGGATAATAATAGCACCTTCCGGAACCGTTTTGACAAACGTAAATTCTCCATGGCTCACGATTGAAGGCACTTCTTGAGTGATTGCTTCCTTCCAATGGTCGGCATCTTCGGTATTCATAGCGGCCCTAAACGTCTTTGGGCCTGATTCTATAATCATTGCCGTACTTACTGTGCTTCGTTTATTCTGAGTTCTGGACGATACAGGCGCATTTGGGTCATTCTGGACCACTCGGGACATCGGGACCTCTGGTTTTGTGGTCTCTGGAGGCAGAGTCGGATCATCATCGGGGTCGTCGTCAATTTGGTTAATTGCACAGACTTTTGACTGTTGGCTGGGGACATTCGCAGGCAGATTAGACACATTTGGGGGCTGATTCGGTGATATGTTGACAGGTACTGGATCGTTGTCGCAGATGCTTGGTTCTGTTGCTGGTTCGGGAATGACTGACTGACATGGTGGCGACTGTAGAAGTTGATAGTACAGAGTTGATTCGTCAAATTTGATGTCACTAGCCATGAAAATCCGCCCCGAACTGATATCCATTACTCGATACTGTGTCGAGGTCTCTGCCAAGTATCCAAGAAGCACACACTTATTGGCGTGATTGTCGAGTCTCTTTCTGACGTCTCCATGGATGCATGCACAGACTAGGCAGCCGAAGGTTCTGAGGTGGGATATATCAGGCTTCTTTCGGTGCCATCGGGCGAATGGGGTCGAATTCAGGATTGATTGTGTCGCCTGTCGGTTCTTAATATCAACTGCCATGGCTACTGTTTCTGCCCATAGCTTATTCGGCATTCCAGCATGCTGGAGCATCGATCGTGCAGGAGACATGACCATCCAGTTGCATCGCTCTGAGAGACTATTTTGTTGCTGGGAGTATGGAGCCGATACTTGCTTAATAATTCCTCCCTCTGCCAGGTATTCGGCAAACTTCTCCCTGCTTCCATATTCACCGCCCCCATCTATGCGAATTCGGCACACCTTCGCTTTCGAATGCAGATTGTCTACCTTGGTGACATATTCCTTGAATTTCTCAGGCGCCTCAGATTTGGGCTTCATGAAGTAGACTTAGGTGTATCTTGAATAGTCATTGGTAAACATAATGATGCATCGGAAGCCTCGCATCCTCGGGGTCGGCATCGGCCCAATCATATGGGAGTGAATTAGTTCGACAAGTCGTGTTTCAACATTGTCTTCAACTTTCAAGGGTTGAAATGGCTTCCAGGACATTTTTCCCATAATACAGGCCTCGCAGGGTCAGCTCGATAGGCTCCTTGCATGCAGTTCGATGCCCATGACTAGATTGGGGAGTCGCTTGATAGCAGGTAACGAGAGGTGGCCAAGCTGAGTTTGCCATGTGAGTATGTCTTTGTGGTCAACAGACTGCCAAATGCTCGAGTATGTCTCATTATCTTCTGGAGGCGTGGTTTCAATCAGTGCTATAGTAGGCTCTAATTGCTTCGGCGATGGCTGTGCATGGAGCATGAAGACATTGTTGACCAATGGTGCATGATAGACGACTGTCGAACCAATAGTAGCCAGTACTCTTTCAATACTGAAGTCAACTTTTACTCCTTTTTGCATGAGTTGAATGACGCTGAGTAGATTGTTTGTGCCGCACGCCGGTACGTATAGAACATTCTGTAAAGTAACTTTTCTGGCATGGCATTAGGCCTATCGGCATACAACGTAATAGTACCAGTCCCTTCGACATCAACAAGGGCGTCATTTACGGTTTTAACTTGGTGCTCCCCCTTTGGCATCGGTTCAAATAACTCAAAGAGATGTCGATTGCCAGTTTCATGGATCATGGCACCGGTATGTTGGATCTAATTGTCAGAGGGTCGAGTCGTCGACGCGTCGTCTGATGTAATCACGGAGAATGGAAAGGATTCGGAGTCGGGAGTCGATGCATTTGTGGCTAGATTCGCACCAGCTTTCTTCGAATTCTTCTCAGTGTTCGAGGTCCACTTCTGCCTATTTCTGCACACAGACCTGATATGGCCTTTTCATCCGCAGTCAACACATATGCGCATCTCTTGTTGGCCATTAGCATTGGTCACAGTTCCCTTTCTACCACTGCCTTTTTTCAAACGAATAGGGCTGCATATGGGGCAAGCCCCTTCATCAGCAAAAACCAAATTTCTTTTATTGAATTTACTTAGCTTATTGTACCCACAAACTCAAAAAAATGAAATCGAGGTTTCCCTGAAATATGTCATTGCTTTGACGTTCCTGAGTGCTCATTGAGTTGTCGCGATCCTATTTTCAAGCGTCGCGACCCGTTTATTCGCTTTTGCGAATGTGATAACGAGCACTTGACCAATGGTTTACACTTCTTTTGGGAACATCACAAATCATCTCTCGGCATACTTCTCCGTCGGACAGTTACATGTGTCGACGCGATGTTGATGATACTCACTCCGTACGTGTAATAACGCGTGTAGTTTTCGTTTTAATGATCCCTCATGGCTTAATTTGACCAATGATAGTTACCACGCAGAAGTGGTTAATGATATCTAATTTGTTGATACAAGATCGTTCAGTAGCTTGCAGTTGTTCAACCGTCGCCGGAGGTTTTTGCATCATCACAATTATGATTTCACGCGTTTGAGATCAGAATTCAGTAAACCACCAGTTCCATTACATTTACTACTATTATGATATATCGATGAAACCTGGAACAAAATGTCACACAAAAGAAATCTCGAATCCGATCACTGACACCATGCCTAACCTCCATGCGATATCGCATCGACTACAATCGTACTTCCATCGTCTAATCCCGTATTCTCAACGCTGGTGACGTTGGTGATGTTGTTGCTGTTGCTGTCGCTGCAGGGGACGGGCTGGCTGCTGCTGGCGATGGCAGACCCGCCCATAGGCAAAACAGCTGAGAATCGCAAGCAAGCTTCAGTAGCAGCAACGAAGCTGCTGAGACGATTAAAAGAATCATCGGGCTGCTCGATCAGCTTCTCCGGGACGTAATCAAGGAAGTCCTCGTCACAGCTACCCTGATCGTTGTGAGGTTGTGCCATCGCTGGGTACGTACCAGTTGAATGGATCCTTCGGCAAATCATGCTGCGGATATTCTCTATCTTTTTGGCTTGAACCTCTGGTGAGGAAGAACGAAAATCCCCGTCGAGACGACGAAATTTATCTGCGCATGCATTATTAACCGCATGATCAATGTTTCTTGTATCGCACTTACGTTGTGCTCCACCTCCTGGACCAAACTCTGGCGGGACCCTAAACTCGCCTGTTTTCCAGGCCGACAGACAATGGTGGATGGCCGTCGCGGTGAGGGCAATGAACGTCAGGTTGATTTCATCAATCAATGATCTATCTTTCATTCCCATTTGTCGTATGCCATAGAAGTATGTCCGGTGAATGAGATCCACAATTTCAGTCGCCCCAAATCGAAACTTGCACTCTTAAATTGATCGTCAAGACGATGATTAAACAAAAAGGGAGCTTCGAACTTACCTTATGAACGTTTGTGGGGCATGTAAACCTGTCCTTGGCCAATAGCCAGGCTACCATTTTCCGGATCTGTGTAGGCGACTTTGTTTGAAATCCGTAAATAGAGTCGATTGAAGTCTTGCAGCGGTATACCATTGCTGCACGGGAGCAAGTAATCTTTCCGAGAGCCTGATACACAGTGTCAGCGATGAAAACAATTGTTGAGATGATTTATTTACCACTGAAATGTAGGCACGTGGAGGGTCTGAGTTTCCCTGGGCTGGATCAATCCTTGAGATTTCCTAATACCACCAACTATGAATCTGGGCGGTCTTCACCGTATTCGTGGCAAAGAGATTCACAAACATCGCATAATTGATGGCTATAGGCTTCACACGTGCCATTACCATCGCCGGAACGCCTGAAAGTGTTGTCTGGGCGTTGTATTCTTCGCCGACGATGAGGCCTGTCCCGTCGTCAACAAAGGTCTCATATCGCCACAGAGTTCCAGCTTTCCATGCAGCCAATTGCTGACTGGCTTGGTTTGAATCCTTCCTCTAGTAAATAAATGCATTAGCGGGCGAATTCAATCGTTTAGACACTTAATCAAATACCTTCTTGGATGCCAGCATCGCAAGCTCTCGTTCATCCTCCTCCTCCAAAACAAGATAGATCTCCCGACGGTCAGGATGTAGGGGTTGCGCCGACGTAGAAGTTGATTGAGTCGCTGCGACTCGTTTTCCAAGTGTTGACGTGAAGGAATCATTTGATGGCCGCTTGCCCATTGCTTTCCTAGATGGTCGCCGAAGAGGCTCGTCATCGGATGCTGAATTGTCGTCTCGACAATCATTGTAATTGTCGGCTATAGTGCTGAGATCTTCATCGAGATCCTCGTCGTTGATGAATCGTCTCCTTCCCCTGGTGCTGGAAGGAGGAGGAGAAAGAGAAGTGCGGCGCCTTCGTGTCATGATTTAAAAAGGCGGTGAGTGATAAGGATGAAAAAATTAAAGGAGTGACTAAAGGAAATTTGAATAAATGTATACTAAATAAATTAAAGCGTTGTGTAAAGGAAAGAAGGCGTTGATATGATTAAAAGGATTGTCGGGATGCGTCTTTTTATCCTGTCAACAATTTTAGGATCTTGGCTTGTCCCGTCTCCCGCACTTCCAACTCCTTGGATGGACGGGAACTCAGAACTAAAAATGGCAGGTGATAAGCTTGCCGCAGGGTTGTTGATTGGCTTCTGTTGACGAAAATCATTATCGCAACGAGCTAAAAAGCGTTCACGTTTCACTAATCATTCGGGCTAACTTCTGCTGGGCAAAGATACCGAACTACCAATAACATGATAGCCATACACAGAGTCCTATCACTACCACTGTGCCTTTCCCAAAAACAAGCGTCTCAACGTTCAATCTCAACATTGTGAACTCTCAACACAGCTCTTCATGCATGAATATGACCGATGTAATAATAAAAATAAACAAAACACCAAAAAGAGACCCAAAACCTCTCCAAAAAACTCCAAATAATCACCCATCCGTCCACACTCCAAAGTGCCAGAAAAATACCCACCCACAACACAAATCCTTGAACAACAGTCCAGCCAGTGCATTCCATCCTCACGACGACTAATTTGAAGCTGGGCGGCTCCTTGTACGCTTCCTATTGGCCAAAGAGCCCGCATGTCACGGTTGTGTCGAGTGAGGATCGAAGAAGGAATAAGAATCGATGAAGGGGAAAGGGAATACGAAGGAAAACAGGTTTCGATAGAAGGAATCAGGTTTCGTTGGAAGGAATCAGGTTTTGTTGGAAGGAATCAGGTTTTGTTGGTTGCGTTGTAAATATGGCGTGATGGTTATGGCGTAGGCCGCGGGTTGAAAGGGTTGCGTACATAGTTGGGTGGAGTTAGGATGTATTTTGGAACGAGTGAGCAAAGGTGACGACGGTCGCGTTAACTGTATATAGGGATGCTGGATTCGCGGAGGATAGGTTTGTTCTTCACTCGTTCTCTAGTCTACAAAACAATCAATAGCTTCGGCACAAACCTTTGTTCACTTCTGTGATTCCGGATTTCGAGTCTCTTGCCTGTTACGCAGTACCCGCGATCACTGCACCACCGCACAACACCTCTGTCTTAGTTTGGTTTTTATAACCCCTAGAACTCCGAGCCTTGAATCCTTGACAGAAGAACGAGTCTATAATCGATTCTACTGGTTATATTTTAGTATATGTGCCGCTATTCTCATCGAAGCGGTTGTTACTTTTGCCATAGACCCTGCAACTGCCTTTGTTCCGTGTTTAAATCAGTTGGAAACTTCGAAAATAAACTCACAGTACACAGCTTTTGGAGACACTCCTGCGTTGTGTGCCTGTGGAAACATCGACGAGAAGGATCCACGCTGTTTTAGATGCCAGCATACGACAGCAATAAACCTGAACAATCCCGAATCAATTTCCTCGACCTAGCTGGTCGAACCATCAACCTCTTTGAACAAGCACCCCTGAACACCTTTGATAGCATCGACGCTATCCTCAACGAATCCGAGGAACCCTTGGAAGCATACTTCTGGGACGAACCACAAGCGGTATCTCCTTGGAATAGCTACTGGACAGAAGCAGCAAGAAACGGAGGAGGCCTCCAAATCCACGACGCAGTATTCAAAAACTTTTGGACCAAGTACTACGGTCTTCACGTCGATTGCCAAAACGAAGAACCGTGCTACTGCGAACATAACTGCGGAGGAACACATACAACAATCGGTAGAGCAGCAGAAGCTCAATCAATGCTATCACAATCTACGATCAAGGCAACACAGAAGGACATAGAAAGCCAAATCTCATGGGCAGACTACCACGAACGAAAGGCAAACAAGGGAAAGGGTGTTGACCGCGAGTTACATCCGGCTCCTTTACCAACCCCGCTAATCATCGTAACAACACCCAGTAAACACGAAGTGTTCTTCTGGTACATGGTCAATCCGTTCCTAGAAGCAGAAATCGAAGCGGCAGTTCAACAAATTCAAAACAACATAGACAAAATCAGAGACTGTTTGTCAGAACATCGCCTCCTCACGGCCGCCTCCCTACATCATTAGAAAGATGTCCGGAGAATCTTCACGACCAACTCGCGATGTCACGTTGACCGGAACCTTACAGATGGAGCTGGAAATCGTGGCAACAAGAAATATAGAAGCTATGAGCGAAGTTCAGCTCAGGGAGCACATCGGGGACATCAACAAAGGGCTGAAAGCAATAAGCCAACTACCAACAACCAGCAGACTGAACGAATTGCTCAAAGAACAGCAATCTGTGAAGAATGCGGAAGTACGAATATCGGAATTGTTGGCAGAAGGAGAAAAAGTAGTCCAGGAAAGGGACAATCTGAAGCAGGAGTTACTGCTTACTCAACAAACAGCGGCAACAACAGAATCACCGCAAATATGCAGTCATGGGGACCTGGTTGAAGAAATCCGGATCCTAAAACACACATTGGAGGAAGCAAATCCAGACCTGGCGGAGTTGAAACAAGATCTGGAAGATGCTCAAGTCAAATGGAGAAGTTTAGGGACCTGGCAGAAGAAAATCGACAACAGGTAACCAGGATCTGAAGTTAACAGAGGGAAAGGGGGAGAGTCAAGAGTAAGAACAGAAGGGGAAGAGCGAGAAGAGAAGGTGAATGATATCACCAGTTTTTCAAGAGAAGATAGGAAGGAACTTCGAGGGTGGAAGGTGCAGCTGGCATTGAAGATAGCCGGAATGCGAAGGCATTCAACAACGAACAGAAGAAGCTGAGGTATGCAGTTGGATGTCTGAAAGGAGTGGCTCTGGCACAGTTAATGCCACACTGTGGCGAAATCTCAGGGGAAGTCAAACTCAATACCCTGAAAGACCTAGTTGATCTGCTGGACGTAGCGTTCGGAGATTAAGACAGAGCAGCAACAGCAAGAGAGAACTCGAGAAACTCAGGCAACGAGACCGCGAATTCTCCCAGTTCTACGCGGAATTCCAAAGATACGTAGTAGACACCAAATGGAACGAAGATGCACAATTGGACGCATTACGGAAGGGACTGTCCAACGAACTCAAGACTCCATACAGCACATCGAGGAACCAGAAAGCATGATCGAATTCGTTAAGATGGTGTCGAATAGGGATTCACAGCTGAGGGGAAGAGCAGCAGAAAAGCAATCTGGAAAGTGGGAAGGATATAAAAGGGCCGATACAACGACCAGCACCACATCTGCCCCAGACACAGCACCTGCAGGGTCAGTCGCAGGTTATCACAGCCCCGCTCCAATGGACCTCTCCAATCAAAGGAAAGAAGATTACACCTGAGGAAAGAAGGAGACGAAGGGAAGGAGGACTATGTATGTACTGTGGGGATAGCAGGCATTTTGCAGCATCATGCCCAAGAAAGTTGAAAGCGGCATCAGGACAAACGGAGGTGTCACCTTTTAACAAGGCAGCAAATGAGGGGATGCAGATTCGACAACAGGAAAGGAAAAGAAGTGGAATCGGGAAAAGTTTAGTCCAGTGCAATAAGGATGGCAATTGCGCTGGAAACGAATTTCCTTTGTCAGTAATGCTAGTTTTGGTATTTCGCAGTTTTCTATATCAAGCGCAGAAATATAAGAGTCTTCTATGGAAAGCAAACATCTCGTAGTGAAATGCTCGCTGAAAATAGAAGACAAGATCATTGATACCCACGCTTTGATAGACTGCGGAGCTACTGGAATAGCATTTATTGACAAAGATTTCGTCCGCCATCATCAGTTATTGGAACAAGAGTTAAAGGAATCAAGAGAATTAGAAGTTATAGATGGAAGGCCATCGAATCAGGAACCATTACCACTATGGCAAATTGAGCTTAGGCATACGCGGACATCAGGAGCAGTTACCAGCATTCGTTACGAAACTCGGACACTATCCAATCGTACTTGTATTACCATGGCTACAACTCCACGATGTTACAGTCAAATTCCAAAAGAAAAGAATAGGATTCGAAAGCGATTACTGCCAGAAGCACTGTCAACATCATTCGAGCGTATGGGTATGGGGAATCATATGGAAACAACGGAATCTGATGGATCAAAACTGGACATATGCGCCATAGCAGCAGCCCCATTTATGAGACGGAATAAAAGGAGAAACTCAAGGTGTACGCGGTAACCTTGTATGAAATCAACAAGGCCCTAGAAGTCAAGGACCTTCAAGAAAAACCGCTAGAACAGTTAATTCCTAAGAAATATCATGAGTGTCTCCCCCTCTTCGATAAAGTAATCGCTGAAAGGCTACCACCACACAGACCGTACGATCATAAGATTACACTCCAAGACGGATTCACACCACCCTTTGGACCAATATATAGCCTGTCAAGAGAAGAACTTCAGGTCTGAAAGAGTGGATTGAAAAGAATTTGTCAAAGGGATTCATCAGATCGTCATCATCACCATGCGGAGCACCGGTGTTGTTCGCACCTAAACCGAATGGAGGATTACGATTATGCGTGGACTATCGAGGACTCAACGAAGGAACCATAAAAAATCGATACCCATTACCGTTAATCCAGGAAACCTTGTTGAGATTGTCAAAATCCAAGTGGTACACCAAGTTAGATGTCCGAGATGCCTACAATATGATTCGAATAGCAGAAGGAGACGAATGGAAAACGGCGTTTAGGACCCGTATGGCCTGTTCGAGTCCCTCGTTATGCCCTTCGGACTCACCAATGCACCAGCCAGCTTTCAGGAATTTATCAACGATACTCTTCGTCCCTTTCTGGACATCTTTTGTACAGCATTCCTGGACGACATCCTCATCTACAGTGACAATTTAAAGGAACATAAGGAACACGTCAGAGCAATAATGACAACGCTTAAGGAAGCCGGTCTGTATCTGAAAGCGGAAAAATACAAGTTTCATCAACAGGAGGTGAAGTACCTGGGATTAATAGTTGGAGTAAACGGGATTAGAATGGACCCAGAAAAAGTAACAGCGGTGAAGGAATGGGAAGCGCCTGGCAAGCTCAAAGAAGTTCAAGCGTTTTTAGGATTCGCCAATTTTTATCGAAGGTTTATCAGAAACTACAGTAGGGTGGTCCAACCATTAACAAAGCTAACGAAAAAGCTGGTACCATTTCACTGGGGATCCGATCAGACACGAGCCTTTGCGGAGCTAAAAGAAGCATTTACAACAGCACCAGTTCTAGCACACTTCGATTATGAGAAAGAAATCGTTTTGGAAACGGATGCCTCAAGCTATGTGTCTGCAGGAGTATTATCCCAGTACGATGATCAAGAATCCTTCATCCGGTAGCGTTCTTTTCGAAGAAACACACACCGGCAGAAGAAAATTACGAGATTTACGATCAAGAGCTGGAGCCATAGTTAAAAGTCTGGAACAGTGGAGACCAGAATGCGAAGGGTCAGTACATCCTATTAAGATACTGACGGACCACAAGAATCTCGAATACTTCATGACGTCAAAGCTACTCAATAGAAGACAAACCAGATGGTCCGAATTCCTGTCAAGATTCAAATTTAAGATTATATACCGCCCAGGAAAGTAAGGTCAAAAGCCCGATGCACTCACCAGAATGCCAGGAGACATTCCTCCGAAGGGGGGGGCAGAAAAAACCCAACAAATCGTGCTCAAAACGGAGAATCTCGACAAACGAATACAACAAGGACTGGTGATAGCATTCGCAGAAGTGGTGAATCAGGACGAAACCGATCCAAAGGAATTGTGGAACTGGATTCAAAATGTATGCAAGGACTGCCCATTCGATAGCAGCGAAGGACTGTGTCTCAACGCAACGGACGTCAAAAGTGATTCGGACAAGCTACAACTGATACAGGACCATCATGATACACCGGCAGCAGGACATCCAGGACGAGCAAAAACCCTCGAACTCCTGAAAAGAAGTAATCAATGGCCAGGTATGAGGAAGGACGTGGACAGGTACGTACGAAACTGCCACGTATGTCAACGCAGCAAAGCAACTCACCAGAAGATCCACGGATGGCTCAAACCACTGGAAATACCGCAACAACCATGGAAGGATTTGAGTATGGATTTCGTGGTGGGACTACCGGAAAGCGAGGGGTACAACGCCATATGGGTAGTGGTTGACAGGTTGTCAAAAATGAAACATTTAGTGCCATGTCGGGACGATACAGACGGCAAGAAGCTGGGCGAGATGTTTATACGAGAAGTGTTCAAGTTGCATGGTTTACCGGATACCATAGTATCAGACAGAGGACCCCAATTCGCGTCAGAATTCTGGAGACACGTTTGTGAAAGACTTGGGATCGAACGAAGGCTGTCAACCGCGTTTCACCCACAGACAGATGGACAAAAGGAACGAATGAACGCCATTATGGAACAGTATCTCAGGGCCTTCGTCAATTATCAACAGAACGACTGGACACAGTGGCTACGAATGGCAGAATTTGCGTCGAACAATCACGCCTCGGAAACAACAGGATGCTCACCGTTCTTCGGTAATTACGGATTCCATCCAAGAATGACCTTTAGCCAACATCCGGTTCAGAATGGGAACGATATCAGGGAAGTAAACGCAAATACCCTCTCCCAGAAAATGAACGATATCTTTCAACAGATGAAGGCTGAAATGACTCGAGCACAAGATATTCAAGCGGAACAAGCAGACAAGCATCGACGAGAGGGAGTGCAGATGGAGGTTGGGGATCGAGTCTGGATGGACGCCAGGAATATCACAACACAACGATCCAGCAAGAAGCTTGACTGGAAACGCCTGGGACCATACGATATTACGGAAGTTATCAGCCCGTGGGCTTATCGATTACAATTACCAAAGGACCTCCACATTCATCCAGTACAACCAATCTCCCGCCTAACCAAAGTATCGGAAGATCCCTTGCCAGGACAAATCGAATCGGCACCACCTGCAGTTATCGTGGACGGAGAAGAAGAATACGAAGTGGAACGTATCGACGACTCGAGGAAGTTTCGACGACAATTGCAGTATTTGGTCAAGTGGAAAGGCTATGATGAACAAAGCTGGGAACCGGCGGTTAACGTGGATGGGCTTCAAGCAATCGATGTTTTTCATGCGGAACAACCTGGCAAGCCCGGATCAACAGCTTCGTAGGAACTTAGCATGTGGGAGGGGGAGCTACTGTCACGGTTGTGTCGAGTGAGGATCGAAGAAGGAATAAGGATCGATGAAGGGGAAAGGGAATACGAAGGAAAACAGGTTTCGATAGAAGGAATCAGTTTGTGTTGGAAGGAATCAGGTTTTGTTGATTGGAATCAGGTTTTGTTGGAAGGAATCAGGTTTTGTTGGTTGCGTTGTAAATATGACGTGATGGTTATGCCGTAGGCCGCGGGTTGAAAGGGTTGCGTACATAGTTGGGTGGAGTTAGGATGTATTTTGGAACGAGTGAGTAAAGGTGACGACGGTCGCGTTAACTGTATATAAGGATGCTGGATTTGCGGAGGATAGGTTTGTTCTTCACTCGTTCTCTAGTCTACAAAACAATCAATAGCTTCGGCACCAACCTTTGTTCACTTCTGTGATTCCGGATTTCGAGTCTCTTGCTTATTACGCAGTACCCGCGATCACTGCACCACCGTACAATATCTCTGTCTTAGTTTGGTTTTTATAACCCCTGGAACTCCGAGCCTTGAACCCTTGACAACTCCATTGTAACTTGTTCTGCTGCAGAAATCTAACTAGCCTGCTCCTCGGAATGGTTTGGATAGTGTCTGCTGAATGTAACTTGGAGTCTATGCATATACACACCTTTTATCAGCATTGCCTTTTAGTAGGAAGTATATGTTCTTACTAATAGGTTCCTTCAGCATTTGGACAATTTTGGAACGCATGAGGTTTCTTCCAGAGGAG
Source organism: Trichophaea hybrida (assembly GCA_015178995.1). Lineage (NCBI taxonomy): Eukaryota > Fungi > Ascomycota > Pezizomycetes > Pezizales > Pyronemataceae > Trichophaea > Trichophaea hybrida. The sequence continues at coordinate 48,496 of WHVE01000510.1, forward strand.
CCCTTATACGTGCTTGTAGTTGCTTTGACTGCTTCTTGCAATAGTGCTCCACCCTCGCAGGTTGTAATAAACTCATCTTGACCACGACTGCTCTGTACAATAAGCTTGGAATATGCGCCGCCAAAACCTGCGGAAGTGAAAAGAATTGGCTTTGCTTTTGAGGGAACAGCCATGACAATCAGGTGCACCTCATTTCTTGCAAGTTCGTGAAGGAACTTTGTTAACTGGTTCAGACTCTTGTTCTGTGTAGACTTCAGCGAGGTCAAAAGACCTACTCTCCCCTCCTCGTTTATCTCCTCAGCTATCTTCATGTAGAATTCTCTCTTCTCAGGGTCTTGGTACACTTCTGCAACATGCTGAGAGTAGCGACCATCGAACCCTTTTCTTCCTTTGTAGCCTTTGCCAGATACGGGCTGCCTGAGGTCTGTAGCTACAAGCTCCTTCTCCTCACGCATAGCCACCTGACAGCCTGGCAGTTTATTGAAACGAAGTTGTGTGGCTGCTGCAATTGTAATGTTCAGGAACCGTTCTAGAATCTCATTTGTAGAGTACTTAGAGTTCTGCCGCCCAAGATCTTGAGCCATGGCAATGATCTTGTCTGCGAATTCACTGAAAATAACATCATCTTCATCAGGGAAATCATAGACCTCTTCTTCAGAAGCACCCTATTATAGTCAGCTCAGTAAGCGTACTAACGAAGACAGATGATCAGTTTATACTCGTCTTGCTCTATTTGGGATTCCTGGTGGGCCGCGGGCAGACTGCTGTACACTCATTGGCTGACCCTCAGGAGCTTCACCGTTGGATTCGGAACCAACATCCCGGTCCCTATCCTCGGCATGATTGGACTAGTCAGTAGTAGTCAGTAACCGATAGTATTGAATGATCAAGATTACTCAACTTGGGTTTCTTGGTTGGAGGAACGTCTTCGCCTCACACGTTGTTGCCTACGTGGCTGTAAATGTCAGTATACGGTGGTTGAGAATATGGTTAGGCTGTATTACTGGAGTGAATTCAGAGTCTGAGGACGGTGACCGATAATCAACTTCATCTGAGTCTGCCATAATAGTTGGTAATGTATGTTGTAGCGATGATGCGGAAGATAAGCTGAAGGAATCATATTCATGGTGAGATGGGTAGCGATGGAGTGGGAAGGAAAGGAAAGGTGACGCAATGTAGTAGAATCAAACGATGTCACTCGGAGGTCAGGTTGTTTCAAGTAGTAGTCCATATTGGCCAATACTGATTGATACAAAATGGTAATAACAATAATAACAAGCACCGACAACTAGAATTATCAGACAAAGCTAAAAGTAATGTAGTGAATGATAATGATCAGTATGGAGCAGTATTCGACAGTAATCAAGGCATCATACAGTTGGAACCGAAATATGACAAGTAACAATAACTAGAATTATCAGACACAGCCAAAAGTAACGTAATGAATGATAATGATCGGTATTGAGCAGTATTTGACAGTAATCACAGCGCTATAGAGTTGAAACCGAAATATGATAAGTAGTGACACCTAGACAAAGCCAGAAGTGACGTAGTGAATGGTAATGATCGGTATTGAGCAGTATTCGACAGTAATTATAGCATCACAGAGTTAGAACAGAAATATGACAACTAGAATTATCTCACAGCCAAAAGTAACGTAGTGAATGATAATGATCAGTATTGAGCAGTATTCGACAGTAATCATGGCATCATTGACTTTTTGTATTAGCGATTCGAGGTATCTAAATTGATATCCTCGTAATAAAAAGAAATTGTATTCCTCAGTATCGAGTACTACTGCAAAGTGTTAAGATAGTCATTCAAGAGCAATGAGATAAACTGTAGCGTCCGCCCAACCGATTGTCGTGATAACACGAAATTATATTCCTCAGTATCGACAATTACTGCAGAGTACGGAGTTGTATTGTAAGCTGTGCAGATGTTGTCATTCAAGGTGATGACAAACATGGCGATGGTCACCCGACTGTGACTATAGAGTTACTATCTTCAAGTCAGTGGCCGTCGACCACAGGCTAAGAGAGTCTTAGGGTTGCCGCCCTGAGGTGGTTAGGTCTCTTGGTTGCTTTACTCTCGGTTATTACTCGCTGATATCAAAAGTTTCCGGGCAGTATTAGATTGATTAGATTAGATAACTCGCGCATAAAAAGGAAATGAGTTCGTGCGAAATTTCCATATCCGACCTCACTGACTAATACAGTTGGTGCTTTCAGGAAATGTCTCGGAGTGTCCGGGAACTTTTGACGGCGAGTAGGCTGTTGTATCATCATTGACACGTGCATATGCTCTCTCCACTTGGTTGCAAGTTTCCAAAGGGGAGAAACGAGCTTGTGATTGAGGCAAAAAGTTTGGGATCCTGCGCAATTGTCACTTTTTGACTTTCTAAATTCGAATTTCTGGCATTTCACAGCCCATCAATCGCGTGAGACCGAGTTAGTGCCACATGATTTTGAATTCCGCTCATCTTTAACTCATGGATGACGGTGTTTATTTCCAGCTGTCTTGTTGTAGGACGCCCGGACTGCCCACTGGAAGAGGTACCAGAATGGCCCGTCTCGGTATTGATATGGATATTGATCGCCAGGGAGCGTCAATTGACAACTCGAATTCTGCTGTCGAGACGTTTCGCTCGAGGAGTTGTATGAAGAATTCATCCACCGTTTGTAAACCTATCCTAAACACCTTGATGAGGGACTGTCGAGCTCTCAATCAATTTGAACTGGCAGTCTGAAAGTAAATGGTTGTCGATTTCTATTCATCAGTTAACCATCCGCCATTTACCTGATGGCCGAACAACCGTCTCAAAAAAACCCATTTTCATGTATTAAGTATTTACACGTACTCTAATATGTACAATACGACTGGAATCTTGTATCCGGAGACTCCTCGTCGTCACAACATTCCGCCCTCCCCGGTCCTTGTATAACCTCATGATAGTCTATCAGTTATAGCCTTTCGCTTGCAATTTCCAGTGTAGAAGTCGTGGGAAATACGGTTGGTTTTGGTCCTCAACCCTATTGCAAGGGAAACCGGTTGGTCTTGGACTCTAAGGTCGATGTGGAGTTCTTTGCACTTTTTGAATCGATCTTCCGTGTGGAGGTTGTCGAATGCTGGCCGGTAATCTATCGCTGATACGATCGCTGGGTACGGTGAAAAATGGATCGCATGTTTGGCGGTGTTGAAAAAGGCGATGGATGATGTATCTCCCGGATCGCCATAACCAAAATCTGGGACCACGATGAAACCCGTGTGAATTCCTTAACCGCAGGTTTTGATGAACAATGAGTCTGGAATGTAACATGATAGTAACTGAGATGATAATTGAGAGGAAAGAATATTAATTGAGCCGCCCGGGCGTCCGCAGCGACATCACAAGAAATGGAGTTCCGTTTCATTAGACCATACCGCGTTGTAACTGTGGTCAGCCTATAGAGCGTGTTTTCGGTGGTGCAATGAAGTAATCCATCCCGCTATTCATTAGCTCCGACGCTCTTGTTACGCAGGCTTTCCAAAGTCATCCTAGTCCACTTGGTATGCTCATGTTCATGACCGAGAACCACCTCTTGGCCTTGCAACGCCGTTTCTTGAAGTAATATTGCTTCGTCTAGTTTTCCCAGCTGCTCATGGATTATACCAACGTCGTTGACTGTCCACAAAGTATCTGGGTGTTGCTTCCCCAGAGCCTCTGTCCTTCTCTCAAGGACTTCTCGCTGTGTCCTTAATGCCAACTCTAATTCTCCCAACTCTCGGTAACATCGCCCTAAATCACTAGCAGTCCATAGTGTGTGAGGATGGTCACAGCCCATTGTCAACTTCTGGCTTTTCAAAGCGCTCTTGTGCAGCTCGATTGCCTTTTCCAGACGCTTCTGTTTGCGGTATGTACGTGCCAGCGTGTTGAGTGTCCAAATGATCTCTGGGTGATCTGGTGGCAAAACTTTTTCTTGCGCCGCGAGTGCCCGTAGATGCATGTTTTCGGCTTCTGACAGTTCTCCTAAGTGTCTGCAGATACGTCCCAGATCGTTGACGGTCCAAATTGTTGCTGGATGTTCTGGCCCCAAATGATCTTCCTGGATTTCAAGGGCTTGCATGTGCATCTGCTTTGCTTCTGCCGTGCGCCCTTGTTGGTCGTAGATAATGGCAAGGCTGTTCATCAGCCATAGTGTCTTAACACTACCTAACCCATATATTTCAACACGCTTCTGGAGAGTTTCATCGAGCCATTGTTCAGCTACCGCTAAACGACCGGATTGCGTATAGACGCGAGCGATATCTCGGAGAATCATCAGTCGGGACAAATCGGCAGCGTCCCATACCGAATTTTCCGTACCTGTGGCAGATCTAGCCCTCAAAATCGGTGAGTTGAAAAGCGCGTCGTCAACGATGAATTCCTGTATGTACAGGATCCAATCCGTCCGATGGAACTGTATTTTATCTGCATCTGTCTGTTTTTCCCTCCATGCGTTCAACTGTCGTTCCCAGGAGAGCAATTTCTGAACCGGCAGGGCGGACGGAAACAGCCTCACCAAGGTCTGCAGCCAGACGCGCTCAAACAATATTAAAAATTGATTCGTCTGTGCTAGTAAGGGACCTGAAGATGCGGCCCGTACCAGGTGAGAGCACCACTGTGCAATTGCGTACGTGACGAACGAATAATTCTCGGTACTTTCCAAATTCGAAGACCATTCCGAGGCAGTGAGATATGCCAGGCAACTAGCCGCAATCTTTCCGTGCGCAAACTCGGTTGGGATGAAATGTCTATTCATAATGTAATTGGAGCCCGCACCGATTTGGGGGCTAGTGAGGAATTCCTTGACCGATAGGTGGGTTAGGTGAAGGGTTTGCTCGGTACCGTGGAACTCGACTAATGGCGCACCTAGCTCAAGAATTGCTGTTTTCCACGGGGTCTTCTTCGAGTTGAATGTGAGCTCTTCCTCGTCAATAGAAAACGCGTGTCGAAGCTCACGCCACTCCAACGGTCGATCACAGAAGCACGCCCAGAGTAACACCTTCTTGACGAGCGCGCGGCGGTTCGGTCCTTCGGAATCTAGTTTGTCTAGGATCTTTTGATAGACTCCTTCCAGACCGGTTGGAAGACTTTCGAGCTGCTCCTCGATATCGTAGGGGCTAGTGGCAAATCGTAGATTTTCTACCATGAGGTGTACCCAAAGAAACATGCCGCCGGACCCATCCAACAGGCGCTTATGGATCTTTTTCTGGTAGGATTCCTCAAAATTTAACCGTGCCACCGCAGACGTCAAATATGTGTCCACATCACGGTGTACCGTTTCAGTGGTTATTTCCACAACCAAATGTTTGCTGAAGATGGCTCCGATATCGTATAAGTTGCGGCTGGTAACTAGCAATTTCGCGTTGTTCGCGGATTCGACCATATCAACCAGAACCGGCATAAACTCCCTTCGATCCTCACACTCATCTAGAGCATCGAGAACAAAATAGCATTGGCTAAAGCGTTCGACCAAGTCGCGCAAAAGCTTGATGGGCTGGTCAGCAGGCGAAATTCGAGGTCGGCCATTATGCCGTGATATATCAAAAGCTGCTCGTATGCTATCGGGAATGTATTGGCATTGAGAGAGCAGCTGTGAAATCCACGTACGCAGAATTGAATCCAGTTTATTCCTTGCCGAATCTTTTTGATCGCAAAAGAAGAAGGCTATGGGGATATGAGAGTTAACAGGAAAGCGGTGTCTGAGCTCTCTGATGGCTGATGAACACAAAATACTCTTTCCACATCCGGGGATTCCGTTGACCCATACAACGCGGTTTGTATCAGCTTTATTCGTGTCGCTAGTCCAGTCAATCATTGATGACTCCGAAAATAGCCACTCGTTCGTTCGGGGCTCGCGTTTTCCATCTTCCCGTATAAAATCCGTCTCGGAGTCCACGGGCGAAAGCCAATCCATTATTGCGAGCCTAGTGGAACCTGTCTCTTATTAGTATTTCACAACTAGGGTGGGATATCGCGAATGTACAACTTACGTTCTTTTTCAGATTTGTTGATGACCCTCCGTTCTCCTTTGAAATCTCGCTCTATTGCGGTTGCAATTCTTTCAAGATTTGCATGCCTTCGCTCTTCGTCTGCTAGGGCTCTTTCCATGCCCGCACTGTTCCTCTCTTCATCCGCGGCATTTATTTCACCGTGGATTTTCTGCATATGCAGAAGTTGAATTTCCTGTCGAAGCAAGGAATCATGCCATTCTACGCGCCTTAGTATCTCCTCGAAGTGCTGGTCAAACGACTTCCACGCAACTGCTCTTATATTGCGAAGAACTGCTTCCAACGTTAGTTTTTATAGCAAAATATATTCAAGAACAAGAGCTTACACGTTGATTTGAATGGTTTCATTGCATGGCCGAGAAATTCGATAGTGTCGCAGTACAGCAAAATCAACGCTCTTTTGGGCCTGTCCGAATCTCGGAAGAGATCTTCATAGTCTTTATAAAGCGGTAGTTTATCCCCAATTACTTCAATCATGACAAGTAGTCGCTCGAAATACTTCCCATATGAACTTGCTAACTGTTTTTTTGCGGGTTGCGTTTAGTCTTCAATTTTTCAGGCAAGTATCTCGGCAATTGCAAGTACCGACCTCCAAAAGTATTTTCATCCCACCCCACACAAGAGCAGCTGGCTTCGTGTTGTACTGTATTGCTATACTAACAGTTTCGGAGTAACGGTTCACAAAGTTAAGGAATGGCTCTATTCGTCGTATTATTGCTCGAGACCTGCTCTTGGTTCTGTGTGATTCCTCCATCTTTTTGACCTGCTCAAGAAGCTCTTCGGCAGAAGCGGGGCTGAGTTGTTTTAGAGGTTTGGAAGAGAGCGTTCGGTTATATTGTTGAAGAGCATCGTTAAACGCAGCGGAACCGGACCTATTATACATCCCCAGGTTAAAATGAAACGTTGTGTACATAAGATCATTTCCAATAAGGTATAGCACTCACATCATATATACCGGCGTAGGGAAACACGGCTATGTTATTACGATGATCCGAAATTTGGATTCTTCAGAAAATGTAGTAGCAAAGATAGTTGGTAGGCGATAGTATGTGGGAATAGTGCCCATTTCACCTAGCTCCGCTGCCCTCATAGTTTTGGGGCGGAACTTGCTGCTTACCAGGCTTATTCGCGAGTTCGTAACTTCACTGATATGTGATATCGGTAGTTGAAGCTGCACGATGTGTTTGGGCGCCTGCCCTGACTTGGTTCTGCAGTATGATTTTCAACAAGGCTGCAGAGTACACAGTACGTATGCAGTGTCTTATCTCGGAGTAATAGAAAGGTATAGCGAGGCTACAGCGCACGGGGCGCATCGGCAGCATATTTTTTAGTTGTAAAGTCATTCATATCCCATTGGGGGCAGGCGGGGGGAATAGGCTAGATGTAATAGGAATCCGTATTTTATTTTTGACTTCGTAATGTTATTCAACCAGGCTTCTAAATCCCGCACCTACTCTATCTGCTTCCTTTCATGAACTAATTTCTTCCAGCCTTCTCGATCCATTCCGCCAAGAATTCTATCGTAGTCGACCGTTTCTCTGAAAATTTTTCCAGGCCCCATTCGCTTTCAATAGCATCACCCAAATCCGTCCTCAAGGCTGAAATCGATGGCGAGGCATCTTGCTCTTTCCTTGTGACTAGTCGCTGAATGAATTCAATCCGTTCCAGTTTGAAGCCGGGAACCCAGTAAACCGAAGGCTCTAGCCTTGTAGTCTTTCGAGCAATGTCCAATGGCGCATATCCGTGTCCATCACGAAGGGAGGAATTCGCGCCGGCTTTTAACAGCATTCTAAGAGCGTATGGATCAGCGAACGCTGCGGCAAAGTGTAGTGGTGACCAGCCGCATATGTCCACGTCATCCAAATTACTCTTAAATCTCGCGAGAAGAAGATCATAGATTTGCCGGTGAATAGAGCTGTCGTGTAGCTTGTCCGCCAAACATATCCCAAAATGCAGCGCACCAAGTCCACGCTGAGGGTGGACGAGATAATTCGGAGAGGATGTCTCCAACAGAAATTCAACTCCAGCGAGGGAAGCGGCCGAACACGTCATTAAAATCGAACCGAGAGTCGTGAAGCCATTGGAATCGAAGTCTGAAAGCGACCCGCCTTTGCAAATTAGGGACTTTGCGAGATCGATGTTTCCATTGCATAACGCCTCTCGTACTGGCGTATAGCCCATTGCCGATACTGCATGTATATCTGCCCCACGATCGATGATTGCTGCCGCAAAAAATTCGCCATGATTCATTGAATATGCGCAATGATGCAGTAATGTTGACCCATTGCCCTCATCACAAACTCTTTCAATTGCAGCCCCATGATCTATAAGAAAGTTAAATTTCTTCTGCTTTTCATTTTCAATTGCCCATTGTATTGGTGAAGTGTCTCCACAATGTGTATTGAGTTGTTCAGGACAAGTACTCAAGACGACATCTAATATTTCGACTGGGCTATTCCGCATGGCGTGCATGAATGCCGTGTCACCAGAGCCCGAATAGGTTATATCCACACATTCCGAGTCCGCTCCTTTTTGCAACAGCAACTCTAATGTAGATCGAAGTGTGGAGCGATAATGTGAACCGTGTCGAATCAGACTTGAAAAGCGGCTTTCTCCGCTTATAGCGTACGCTAAGATACTTTTATTTAACTCGTCGAAGTCATTGAGTTCAGACGGGCAGAAATCCTCATCCAGTAAGTGTTGCTCTTGCAGAAGAATTTCTAACGTTTTGAAGTCATGGATGAAAGCAGCTGCTAACAAATGGGAACGAGTAGCAAAAGCGTCCAATTCGAGAAGGGCCTCCACGGCTGCTACATGACTAATAGATATTGCCCAGGCTAAAGGTGTTCCCTGTGGAAGGTCGGCCATATGGTGGCTGTTGAGACTCTGTTTGATGACACAGTTCGTTTCTGCTTCAGTATCCGCGCCAGCCTTAACTAGCATCCTTACGATGCGGGAAATTGAAACCCCGCGTTTCATTGTGACAGCCCAGTGCAAGGGCGTTACGCCTTTTTTCGATGCTGTTTGCACGTTTGCTTCACTCTGGGTAAGATATTGAATCATTGCTTCATTTCCTGCTCGACACGCAAGAAGCAACGCTGACTCCTTCTCGTTGTTCACTTCGTCGATGTTTTCCCAAATACGCATCTTCCGTGAATCTTTTGCCAGCTCAACACTCCCATGCACTGCAACAAAATGCAAAAAGGTATCGCCGGCATCGTTAATTCGCCGGTTTGGGGTAATTGCACTCAACTCCTCTAACATAGGCGCTAGCTCCTGGAAGATCCCTTGATCAAGAGGGTGGCAACCATTCAAAAAGTGAATGTCGGACTTGCAGATTCTCTGTCGGAGAATAATATCGGCTTCGTAGTACTTAGATCTACCCGTTTTTTCCAGATCGGCGGCGGCTATGGGGCAGCCATCCAGAGTAGCTTCAAGAAGCCATTCTTGGATAGGGATGTTCGATGGAACCTCTGCTTTGCACGCGTCAAACAGTCGTTTAACTAGGCCGCGTGCTTTCACCGATCCTTTCCAGGCTGATTTTACTAGCCAGTTCCTTGCCTCTCCATCATCTGCAGCAACACCAAATCCAAGACAGTAGCAAACACATGTTTGAAAAGCGGCTTCCGCGGATTCCAAGTCCACCATATGCATGTTCGAGGAAGCAAGCTCTAGGAACCCTTGGAAAAGATGGCACCCTATCGTCTCATTGAGGTGTTTGATTTGTGCCAAATGCAGTTCTACCTAAGCTGATTTTAGTCACTGAATTTCTAGTAGCAATCATAATTTGTGTATACTAACATCAAAGATTTCGTGATTTTCCAATTTTTGCACATTTGCGAGTTGGTTTTGTGAAACGTTTTCGCTAATTTAGGTAGTTAGTGTAAGAGCTTCCCTACAAATATTCACCATAATATTCATCAAAAAACATACCCGATTTTATGTGTGTTTTCTGGGGTTACCAGGAGGTTGGCAATGCAATCAAAGCTTTCAATGCGTTTATCGGGATTAAGTTGAAGTGTTGACTCTATTACTGATATCGCATGCCGTATCTGCGCAGGGTCCATGTCTTTTACACTCTCCAGGCCCCCAACCGCCTCTTCAACAAGAGTACCCCGATGTTTCATTTCCTCTATCTCGTTACAAGCCATCTCCTCGGTAGACAACACTTCCAGCCAGCCATTGACAATCGTCCTCCAAAAGAGCATCCCGTAAGAAAATATATCAATCTTCCGTATATCCTTGGCCAATATCGTCATTGTATTGTCAGTTTCAGGCGCATTCCATGGCCGAGATTTGGCGATGTTGATAGTGTGAATGACATTGTCAAAACATAACAGCGCAGAACTGAAGTCGCTGATTTTGGCAACAAGTCCGGAGCTTTGGCCCTTAAATATTAGAACGTTTTCTAATTTGACATCGGTATGAATTATATTAGCGGCGTGTAGAGCATTGATTCCAGCAGCGACATCGCGGCAAAGCTGCATCTTGGTTGAGAAAGATTGAGTTTTTTGTTTGATTAAGGAAGCCATCGTTCCAATTCTTGAGAATTCAACAGCGAGGAAGGGTACAACTGGCGCGTCACGATTGTAATCGGAATCCCATATAATTCCTAGCAAATCGATGACATTGCGATGCGACCGAAGCTGTGGATGGCCCATAACGCGAAGTTCCGTTGTAAGAGACTTCATATGCTCAGCGCGCAAATTTCCATCCCCGGCTACCTGATTCGCTGTTGTTTTCACCGCAAACTCGCTTCGGGAAGACGGATGGAGGGCTTTTCTAACTTCGAAGCATGCACCAACACCAAGGAGCTGCCAATGCGTTTCTCTATTATGCATATGTTCTTCATCAGTGATCGTATCGATATTTAGAGTCCTGGCCAAGGAAAAAAATCGGAGTAAGTCAACCGCCGCCGAATAATTATGGGACGTTAAAGGTTTGGAATCGGCGTGAATGTTCCTTGCCTTGCCTGGGCGCTTCCTGCTCCATTTGCGGGGTTCCACCCCACGAACTTTAGGCTCTGTGTCCTGAATAGCGACGTAAGAGGACATGATTTGATGTTACTGACTTTGCGGTGTGAATTCGTGTAGGAATAGATATAATGGACCGGTAAACAGTACGTAGTAGAAAGCTTTTACATTCCAGGGGGTGTGAACGGTGATTAAATGCCCTTCCAACAAGAACCGGAGCCGCACTAAGACAAACTTCTCTGACAGAAAGTGATGCAGCGTTAAAAGGCTATCCCATCGTGCATAATAACGCAACCAAACGCCGGCAAAAAATACATATCCCCATATATCACAACAGACACCCACTCTCACCCCCCCTACTAGCATAGACAAAGTTATACAGTAGACTCAGGAGATTCTACTCACTGATATACAATAGTACCCAAATAATAATACCAATTATGTTAAGGTTCTGGTGGGTTGCAAGATTGTATTTTATTGAAGTTCACATACAAATCTGCATAGCAATGGCTACCCACACCAAACAGTAGAACCTACAGTAAACAACACTACTTGATCACCAAACTTAATGTTTATTTGAGGCTCTATAGAAATTACATTCATATGGCGCTCATTATTGAAAAAAACTCCCGCATTTTTTTTAGCTCCAAAGTGTAGAGTAACAGAGGATTTTGGTAGATGTATTTTATGGTTGTTTTATAAACAATAACTCATTACGCACCAAGGGATAGGTAACATACCGCATGTTACTGTGACAGAGCTGTTACAAAGCCATAATAGCCATAACACGTTCCAATAATACTTCATAGGCCGTATATTATCTATTTACTGCTCTGAAATGCACAAGCTCGATCTCGCAGTTCGTTGACAATCTCATTGCATACTGTTGTTATACAATCAAGAAAAACGGCATGCGCTCCGTAGTGCCCTCACCTGGATGTTCTTCGGTGGGCTGGTTGGGTGCTTCTTAGTAGCAGCACTTGGCGCAACTCAGTACTCGTCGGTAGGCGACTCTCGTTGCAGCTCAGGCTCGTCAGTTACTGGTCACTCGTGAACCTGTTGGTCTAGCTACTGATCTGGATACTCGCCAGTCAGCACTAATTAAATCGGTAGGCTTGTTTGAATGCTCGCCTAGTCTACTAACGTCAGTAGAGTAGCTAAGTTGCACTGGAAGCAGCTCGTGGGCTCATCCAAGCTAAAGTTCGTTTATCTGTAGTTGTTGCACGTTGGTGCGGCTTCTCTGGGTATTCTTCAATGAGTAGCTCTTGGTGATGGCAAATCTCAGGGGATGAATGCATGAAACCGATGGACTGTGATCTCGGTGGTTCCTGCTGAGGGACGATTTCACTTTCGATCATGTGATATCAGGGTTAGGTATATGGTTTTGAAGTTCAGTTGTAAGAGCTCGAGATAAGGGTCTATGTTTTCGAGTTTTAAATACTATGAATCCATGAACAGCTGTATCTGAGTACACTGGGCCCTGCCGGGGAGGGGGGTTCTTAGCTTCGGTTTAATGAATGGAATATGTAAACCTAACCCTGCGATCACATGCATGCGTTACAGAGGCCAACACGAAGTGGAGTACTTTAGCTCGTGCGGGGTTGACCATCGCAAGGTACGAAATTCCCGACAATAACGCACCTTGAAATCAATCAGAAACCAATCTTAAATGAGGGCCTTCACTTATTGACTATCCCAGGTTCCTGCCATCCTTACGGAAAACGATTTGCGGCAACTGTTTTGTCGAGAAACGGCAGATATAACAGTGATATCAAGAGCGCCGGACCCGTACCCGTCCAAATATAGTGGAGCTCAAACTGTTACAATTACCTTCCAGAAAATACCGTCCTTCAATGACTCTTTGTCAACGGCTGGAGGCGAAGCGCATCTTCGAGAGATAATCCAAGAGGTTTCTAGATCTTTAGAAGCAAAGGATATCATCATCGACAGTCATTTTCAAGGCCTAACGCCTCTCAATAGCCCAAAAGAAGATAGAGAAACACTTGCAGAGTATGTGCGCACTCGCTATTACTTCGTAAGTTGGTTGCTGATTCAAACGTTCAATTATGGAATAGCGTCGTTGCAGTTACCGGACTTGCTGGCCGTGCGTTTGACTCATGGGCAAATTCAGAGGGCACTATGTGGTTGCGAGATTACCTTCCTGTTGACATACCAAACATTCGTGTCATGATATACGGTTATCCATCGAAGCTACAAGGAAGCACCTCTCGGGCCCGCCTACATGACTATACCACATCTTTCCTGGAAGCTCTACAAAGCGCCAGGAATACATCAGAGGTAAGCCAGACCTACGAAATAATGCTACGTATGTAGGTAAAAAGGCGACTGAATGCCTCATCTTTTACAGTCACAACGAAGACCTCTGATATTCATTGGTCACAGTCTTGGATGCCTTATCATTAAGCAAGGACGTCTATTCCTCCCTTCAAAATGGAAAATTGCTGACTAAATGTAGACATTAGTTGAAGTTGTTGGGAGAGTTCGACAAAATAAATCGGTTCATGAATCGACATGCGCAGTAGTATTCTTAGGGGCGCCTCACAGAGGACTTGATACGAAAGCCTTACGAGCCGTCACCGAGGGAAAGCCCACAGAGGATATGATTAGAGATCTCAGCACAAACTCTTGGCTACTTATGTCGCTGAATGATACATTCCAAGCAATCGACCAGTATATTCAGATCATAAGCTGTTATGAAACCAACGAGACGCCAACAGTTGAAGAGGTTCGCCCACATGCCAACATTTTGCTTTCGCTAGTTGACAATAGCTTAGGATGACCAAGGCAACCTACAGAGAAGTGGGAAGCCATGCTTAATGGTTGATTCGCTCTCTGCGTGCCTTTTCACTCGAAATGAGCTGCGCATATCCGTGCATGCCAATCATTCAGCTATCGCCAAATTTACCAAGTCACCTGGTAGTGCATATCTTACAATACGAGAGAAACTAGACGAGATCATAAAGGCAGCTCACTTAGACCCTAAAAGAGACTCGCCTGAAGCGTTTGGGCTAAGGTCTCCTCTACTTGGGGTGACCGCCAGACTCCAAGCCGCCTGCAGCAAAGCATATCGGTTGTTAACACCGGGAAGTCTCCTACTGTTGGTGGAAATGCACCGTTTTGATGCCTGGAGAACAGAATTCTTCAGGCAGAAAAGGATGCAGGTTCTTCCTGACCCTACGCTGATTGATCTCGCCCTTAGGGTACTAGAGGATAAAGTTTCTTTGTTGGGGGACTTTTTTCGCTTACAGGAGGAATTTGGTGTTCACTTCCACTCTGTATCAACAAAAGTCGGATTCGACTCTCAGATAAAGTTTAAGATGGGCCATTCCGATCATTCGAGTACAAATTGGCATCCGCAGTTAGCTGCTCGTACCGTAGCAATACACGAAAAACTTGATGCAGCACAGCTTTTGACCCCGGAAATCAGCGACATGAGCAAACATGAAGCTCTCTTCCATAAGGTTCGAGCTACCAACGACACGTTGCTCTTACTACTTCCGCAACCAACGTCAGTCATGGTAGACCAAACAGCTGTGAGCTCGTTGATCCGGGCTTTAGATGAGCGTTCACTCAAAGAGCTGGAGCAAATGGCAATGGCTGTTCCTGGGCTGGATGCGATATCTTGTGCTGCGGCCATGAGGCTCTGGACGCTGCAGGTTTCGAAAATTAATCATATGCCAACACCTGATTTAGCGAGCATGAAGTATCCTTTCGGAACCGTAAAGTGTGAAGGCAATATCTATACAACTCGAACGCCGGCCAAGTTTACCCCTCCCGGTGGGACCGCGTTGCCTGTACTTATTGAGTGGAAATACAGCACTCGAAAGGACGATGATTTTGAAGATATGATCTTTCACCAAGAGATGGAAGATATTTCCCGGCTCTTGAATAAAACTCCTAAGCCAGAAGGATTTAAGACATTAAGATGTCTCGGCTATTTCGAAGAAAAGGGTCGTGTTGGTCTTATTTACGAACCTCCACCGATCGCAGAAGGCCGAACGGATTCCATCAGTCTGTCTAGCCTTCTGACCTTGGCCGACGACGATATGAACAATATGCCCGTCCTCGGTGATCGTTTTCGTCTGGCATATTCACTTGCGAATGCGATTAGTGAGTTTCACTCAATGGGTTGGTTGCACAAGAATATCAACTCCGACAACATCCTATTTTTCTCCGGCCAGTCGTCGTCTGCTGTTGCGGTATCGTCGCCATTCATTGTGGGCTTTGACCATTCACGGCATATCGAATCTAAAACTAGACCTGCAACTATAACAAACGTTTATGAACGCTACTGCCACCCATCGTATTTATCTCAGAAAAACTTTGCTTCTGGGTATCGGCGAAAATATGATGTATACTCACTCGGTCTGGTTTTGTTCGAGATTGGTGTTTGGGAGCCATTGGAGAGCTTTGATGATGTCCAGCAGTCGAGAGACTACCTTTGTAGAGCCATTATGTCAGATCATCTTCAACAACTAGCAGTGAATATGGGATCTACATATCGCGATGTGGTGGTTACGTGTATAAGCGGATCTTATTGGGAATTTGATGACAAGCATGGGACACAGGAAGAGCAAGTGGAATTTCGACGCCGAGTACTAAGACCTTTGGAGAGAATTGCTTTGTTTGACTGAGTGGATGGTTAGGAAAACAGAATGAATTGATACCTGTGATGCTTGCGTGAGAGTAGATCATTTTTGGTTTCCGCCAGCGTCCGCGACTTCTATGGGAGATGTGGACAATCGGAATGCCATGTTTAGTTATGGTCCCCAGTTCCCGTTCTGTTTGAGCAAGTATTTGAATGGAACATCGCGAAGAGTCTATAGCTTGCCAACAACGGATGAAACCCTCCAATATTGTCCCAAAAAAACCCCACACTCTGTTTAATTGCATTGAAAGTTTCAACCACTCCACCTATCAACATGAAAGGAAACACAGAAATTATGACGCCACATGGACCCGACACATTGCATGAACCCGCTCAACCCCTTCCAGTTCGGAATCCTTTTTTTGCTGAATGCAAACTCAACACCTTTCAGTTTCCCAATTAGAAAACCTCTCCAAAATAGGATAAGATAGCTGTCCTTAATTCCCTACTCCATGATTACAGTTGGTGTGGAATGTTTACTATGTGTTAACCGTTCGAAGTCTCAGGTTGCTAGGTGACTGGGCTTCCCAGTGTTTACCATGATTCGGGATTTATATTGGTTGAAACATGTTTCTTCTCGAACATCAGGGTCGTCATAGGAAGAGGAACTGGAATACATCAATGCTGCTACTTCGGAGGCAGCGGTAGTGGTGGCAACAATTTCCGGAACCAACTCCACAGCTCGGATATGAGTTTAGGGTTAATTACTTGGTGGAATCTAGTCCAGAGTGGGACTCAGACTGTTCAAGAGAAAGTACTAGCGGTCGATACCATACTGAACCACCCCCACTGAAGCCAAGCAGTTACGAACGACCGTTCCATATCTCGCACCTGCACGTCCCACCATGGTCGCCGAGACCTAGAACTGCGCCTCCACCGTTACAGCTAGAATTAGAACAAGTTTTTTTAAGGACCGGATATGAGATGAGGGCGGCAGAGGAAGCGAGGCTCGAAGCTGTGAGGAGCAGAGAGGCCAAGGAATTCCGACTGGATCCTTGCGGACACACCGAAGTAATAGTAACGAGTCAGATGTGACCGCGAAAGCTCAAGCACGCGCCGTCATGGCTGCCGAGCAGTTCCGACTCGCGCAACAGGCGGCTCGAGCAGAAAAAAACGCCGAGAACGGGAGATGAGAGATCGGGAGATAAGAGATCGGCCAGACGGGCGAGAGCGTAAGGCTCGAAAAGATGCCGCTCAGGCTGCCGAACTTTTTACCGAGAAGCTAGGGCGTCCTACCGACATTCCTCCGCCACAAAATTAAAAACTTTCCGTCTCGCCGATTGGTGCCGGGCGGCGTCGAGGATCGTCATCGATCAAAGTCGACTTTCTAGGCACTACTCCTTCGACAATGGCTACTACGTCGGATTTCTACGGGACCTCACCTCTCGTCAGAGGTTCCGAATACCCATACATCTAACGACCGCCAGTTTGTTGGAATAGCTAGCTCATCATCGCACCCAACCTGTAGCCAGTCCTTGTCCTCCAATTCATCCTCTACTCGCGGCGCGCGATAATGATAATTCGAATTTTGGGATTTATATACGGGCTGTCTGGGAATTTCCCTTCGCGATTCCCCCGGCCGCCGTTCTTCGGACCTTCTTCAAATTGGCGCCACAAGAGCTTTTTGAATTCGAATTATTGCCCCGCCAAACCACCAGTGCATCGATGAACCCTATGTTGGCATCTAGATCCTCCTTTGACTTGCCATCATCTTCCAATGCTTTCTCGGAAACCAGACATCCCCTAAGATCAATTCGGGGTTATGGCGTATGGCACAACGTGTTGTTAAGGATTTGTATATGAGAGGTGCTATGCTACCTTATGACCAGGAACTATGATGAAGTCCCATTCAAAAAGAACTTAGACAAATCCTCCCAAAATTTGACATGACAAAAACCACAATAAGTACCACAATAAGTACCGCGATGACCACAGGATGGGCCCCACGACGATCACATCACTCCGGCCATGATAATCTCACTACAGCATCTACCATGACGGCTGCTATGATGGCTGCAATGATAATCCACCATACTGCTGTGTAAGTCTAGTGTCGTTCAATCCAAAATCTCACGATGATGAAACGACGTTATAACGTTATCTCATTTAAACTACAAACGACACCACGGTAGTGTAAAAGTCACTATGCCACACCAAAACCATGTTCCCAAGGGCTTCTCCAGGCAGTTGCCTGTAAGAACTTTCTTACATCCCATCCTGTGCTTATATATATTAACATGCTCCTTGATCGAGCATTAACTCCAGTCTCTTTCACACCGCAATTCACTGGTGGAATAGGGTGCAGGAGAAAGGGATGGTGCGACTTGGAGCTGCATCTCCAAATAGATGCCGAATCTGATGAGGAGTATGCAAGCAGTAAGCGCATGGCCCTGGAGACAGTAGTGTGCAGGTGGTGAAGGGAGATCAAGGTGCTGGCATATTCGATCCCAGATTGGTTAAGGGCCAAGAGATATTGGAGGGAACTATGGTACTGCTATGTTGGATAGGGATAAAATCGAAGTCTATCAGTTCAATGCATGGAAAGAATGGAAACCAATTTCTCAATTTATCTCTGATAGTCGTAATTGATTAAGCACTCGAAGTCTTGCTTGCGTTGATAGCATGACACGTCTATGAATAATATGGCGAAGCCATGTTATGCAATCTGGTGAAGTCGGGACAGAATTACCTTTACCCGAAGAAATATCCCTTTGATCCACTCCGATGAAGCCCGGTAATATTTTGAAAATAACATTTCGCAGAACTACTATTCCCTACCGCCCGAATTTCTCTGATTTGTTGCATTCTGCAGTCATGTGCGCTCATTGGTTGATCAATGTCAAATCTACACATTTTCAGGCCGTTAATTAGCGAAATCTCATGATCAACATCTCAAACAGGAAATGCAACAAATCAGAGAAATTCGGGCATATAGGGGATAGTATGAGTCTGTATGACCCTCTCGAATATTAATACAGACCCCACAATTCCTCCCAATACTCTACTTATTAACATCGGCATACTTCCTCTTTCACCAACCCAGTGGAGCCCGGTAGGAATAGTATTTCACAAAGTCTCTTTCCCGAATCACCTCGGGAGGTGCCCAATAGTTACCAATCTTCTCATCTGCACGAACGCTCTCCCATAAAATTTCCATTGTCCACTCCGGGATGTCGAAGGCCATCTAGCCGTTCCTGGTGAATCCATCATGGTGGACACCAATGCGATCAAGTCCCTCTTTGTCGTATCCAACTTCGTCGTATCGCCAGTATTTATGACTGTATCCATTGTTCCCACTCGAACAATACCTACCGGATTCATATGTATGCCATTAGTCCCATTTGAATTCTACTTACGGTTGGGTATGCTCGAAGAAATTGCATGCTAGGGAACGGAAAACGCAGCTCGTTCAATTCAACTCATTCAACTCAGCGAAAGGGATTCGGTATAGCAAACAGACAGGGTCCACACCGTCTACCGCCACCATCATCACTTAAGCGATCTGATCATTCAGGTTCTCGTCTGACGCCATCTCCTTCTTCACCTCGACGAACATCACAACGATTGAACTAAGGACGTTTTGATGCTTTAAAACGTGAAGCGGACATTGGGGTCAATGCGGCCCGCTACATCGTCATCGGGCGGTCAAACATGTGGCAAACTTGCATATGCATGTGGATAAATCGACTGCAGCTGAGACATTCGAAAAGTCGGGTGAGTCAAAAGTGCCATTTATATATATGTTCCGACCAATACGCCAAATTTTCCCGTTGGCCAATTGGTCGACCTATAGGCAAAGCAGTCAACCCTTTGGACCAGCTGGCCAATGAGAAGACTTGGACTATGGGTCAACCCATTGGTAAAGCGAGCAGCTCTTTTGGCCTATTGATCAACCCACTCGCAACAGGATGACTCGGATTGACTCCTTCAAGGCGTTCAGCTTTTCCTTTGGAAAAATCAGCCAATTTTTGTACATACTCACTAACTTTTCCCATACTGAATGAGGTCCTTGTAGCTGCATTACTCTCAAGGTCCACAAGGAACTCCTGGAAAACTGTGTATTTACGAAATCCTTCATTAATCTATGAGGGTGTACTATTAGTACCAGAAGCAGCTGATGTAGGTGCTATAGTTGGAGTGAACCCAGTGGAGGTGCCAGTGGTCACAGTGATGGTGTTGGGAGCGAAAGAAGTCATTTTTATAGTCAATATAATTTCTGATAGAGTTGGGGGCACAAGATAGTCACTGTGATGAAGAAGTAGGACAGTTGTGATGTGTGGAAGTTTAATAGTTGACAGAAATAGTGCTTCACCACCCCTTCCCAACATCTTGGCGCCTTGGTCGGTTGGCATATCGGTTGACCTATTCACCAAGATGACGAGTTGGCATAAGGGTCGACCCATTGGCCAACGGGAAATTTGGCATGTGGGTCGGAACATATACAACGCGACTCTCCGCTCACCCACCACTCTTCTTAACCGCAATACCTTCATCCCATGAAGATGGTGAGAGGACATGATTCCTCCCCCCATTAATACTGTTCCCAGATCAGCCTTCCTTGGTTATAATCTTTCCGCACCCAAGCGTCGCGGACGTACTCCCGGCCTCCTCCGATGAATCGCTGGATTCTGTCGAGAGTCGCATGGTATATCGGGATGCCATCAGGCTCGACTGAATCACTAGGATCTGCGCGGACATCGTAATCGGGAAGCCAATCTGGTGGGATGAGGCGACGATGGGGCAATATGGAGACCGACTCACGGAGGAGACATAGAGGCCCGTGAGGGATGGGGTAGTTGAGGTGGGGATGAAAAGTTTGAGGCTAGATTTTGCGTACGAGTGATTGTGGGTGATATGAGCAATGAGGATGACACGTATTCGTGTGGGCTTCACGATCGTGTGCGATGGTAGCCAGAGAATGTCTATACTATGAATAATGCCGCCTAAATGTCAACATTTTAACTCTAAAACTCAGAGCGCACCTCATGCTTCTGTAAAACTCATCGTTTCGTTGGTGTATCTCCTCAAGTTGCATGTCGGGTGTGCCCTCTCCCTAAATCTTCCGTATCAGAGATGACGCAAGGTGATTCAGGCTGGCGGCGTAGATGTGTGGATAAGTTCGTGCAATGGCGGCAATCCAGCGTCTGTGCCAGCGGTGAATATGCCCAACCTAATGACGCAGAACTCGGTCCACACAAAAGACGAGACCTATATGGTGGGTATAATTACTGATAAGCACGACATAAGACAACGTTTCCATGAGTGCTGAGGGGTGACGTTTGGGCATTGTTCGATTTCGTCTACACGTATAGTTGTAGAAGTAGAGAATTAAAATTCATATGACGTAACTAAACACCAATACAAATGAAACCTAAGTAAGAACAGCAAACCATTCCTTCCGAGGCCGACCAGTATCCATCTCCCCTCCTTTCCCGAACATCCTCCCAGTGTTTTGCCCACGCCCTACACCTCAACAAACCTACTCCTTCTTCCCAGTATGCTCCTCGCATGTCACAAGCCGAACCACAAACTCCTTCGCCTCCTGCAGCATCCCCTTCTCCAACATCATCCACGCACAAATTGCCACATATAACGCACCGGTCTCGAGTAACACTACGCCGCCGTCGAGATGCGGAGCCAACAGGCATGTCAGAAACGAGCCGTCCGCGTAGACAATCATTCCTATGACTAATGCGAACGTCAGCGGGGAGGGGGGGAAAGCAAGGTACATGCGATGTTGAGGGAGTGTGACTTACATGCACCCGTTCTGATCGCCTTTACTTGATTCCTGGCACCCCAGAAATAAAGAAGAGCAAGTATGTACATCTTCAGCCCGATTGCGATCTCGTGGGTTCGCGATGGAGTGGGGAGTTTTAGGCCTGTGAGTTCGGCCAATTGTGGTCCAGGAGGGTATTGGAAAATACAGAAGGGATTGGCGATTGTCATTGTCGCCATGAAGAAGTTGAAGGCGGCAAGTGTGTAGAGATGAGTGCTGACTTTCGACATGACTGAGGTGTTGACGTTGTACTATGATGGGTGAGATTTTGTGGTAGGTACCTGCTGCTTTAAACTTCAGAATTGGAAGGAGACGAAAGGAAAAGTCAGGCGTTTATATTCGAGAGGGTGGGCGATAAGAAAGCAGTGTACGTGGAAGTCGGTGATACAGCTGAGGGAACAACCACCAATGATAATTTTTTTGGGTCATCAGTATGCATGGAGTTGTAAGGCTGCATCAGGAATTGGGTAATTGCGCCGATCCGTCGGTTGGATGTTCATCCATTCTACATGCAGCTGCATGCATGTCTGCTCTCTATCCATAAATCCACACACTGCTGCTAATTCCCACAAAGCTCCGCCAGCCAAGACTACAGACCTTTCAAGGCGAGATCTATGACAGCCTAGATTGCCTGAGGACATACCGGGAACAGGACCATGCAGATGCACTTCCTCCATGTAGAACCAACCAGAATCCATGTATTTCATTAATGTCCAATATAAGGTTACGCTTGGCGATCAATCGCCCACCTGCGGCTGAACCTCGTTTCTGCGCTAGAGAATATTCTGAGTAAGAAGGAAGACAGTCAGTAATCCAAGATATAGACATGTTGAACGACTAGCGAAGGAGGAAATGTTAACAGCCGTCTGATGCGATGCGCCGCTTCTCGCTCACAAACTTGAAACGGTAATTCTATGCCTCTACTGATGGTGATTCTGAGGTTTATTCAGGTTGATACTCTGTGCACTTGTCCAACTTGTGTGCGACCATTTCCACGAATCCGATGATAAGCGGTCGTGATCATAGAGGTGCACTCGAAATAATAGAGTGATAGATTGTGACCTTACCCAGTGCCTTTGATCCATCCATCTCGCTATCTCCGCAAGGCATTCTGCCGTGGTAACGACGTATAGCATATTTGCAACACTCTGAAGCACCGGACGGTGAATTATGGGGTGCTTTTTTTCGTTCCTTCGGCTTTTTGGGTGTACTGTACTGTTACTACTGTACATCGAGTGTAGATTCTCTCGCATGCCAGACGTAAAGACTCTCGTGCTTATGCACCATTGCATATCCTCATACACGTCTCATATCCTCATACAAGATCTCATACATGATCCTGATGCATATATGCAACACAAAGACCAAAATTATAATTTCCATTACGTGTGATAAACACAACTGCTTGCTACCCCCTGCGCTGCCAAACCATTACCTCCACCACCTTCATCTTACACACACACGCCTCCCCATCCACGCCACAACACCTCACAAACTAGCCGCTCTCCGTTTCACTCGCCGTTCCTCCGTCCATTCACGGCCTAGCAGGATCCGCATGCGCCTCCGCCGCACCATGAGCATATCCAGTCGTTGTATCCGCGATGGTGGCACTATGATTAGTTCCCGTAAACTGCTCGGAAACCCTGTTCTTGATGCGTCCATTCTCCGTGAACGCGAGTCCAAGGATATCGAGGTCCAAGCTACGAGAGAGTGAGAGGAGGAGGATGGAGAAGACACCTTGGCTGAGAACGTCAAGGACGGAATAGAAGATTTGCTCTGCGTCGTTGGTGATGCGGTTGCCACCTTCGGATAGGGCCCAGGAGATGGGGTAGAGCATCCTTTTTTGTTAGCTATGTAGGAACTGTAGGGGGAGTGGGAATGGTACATAAGGAACAGCTCCCACAGTGCGAGTATGGTGAAAGTCCGATGTGTATTAGACTCAACGGTATATGCATGGCTACGAGCAATACCCATAGTCTGCCAAACGATCAAACCCCAGAGAATAACCGCAATAACAAAGAAGCCCCACTTATAGCTACTTCTAACAAACATTCCGATCAAGAACATTGACGCCCACAGCATATTCAATCCCAGTGTGAACAAGATCGATGCCCATCCAACACCACTCATTAGTAGCAGCGCGAACCAGATCAGGGAAAAGTTAATGAAGTATCCGACCCAGCGAGCGTAGAAGACTTGACGGGTACGGTTTAGGATGTTTCCGCCGCGGAATTCGACGGGAACGGCGGCGCCGCCAAGGTTGGAGGCGATAACGAAGTAGTAGATTGTTGCAACAGAGAGGATGGAGATGGCGAAGTAATGAAAGACGCGTCGGCGGGGGTTGGTCATGTAGGTCCATACGATGACACTGAGGAGGAGAAAGGCGTGGAGGGCGCAGATGGCCCAGTCTAAGTCGGAGCCATGGGTGGTGATGTTGTTGCTGGTGGGGAATTAGCAAGATAGAGGGATGGAGGGATGGAAGCAAACTTTGCAATTGGTTGATTGTGTCGAAGAGCACTGTTGTCACGGGCAAGTAACATTTCTTCGTGAATACTCGGCATTGTCGCGGTGAAGTCGAATCGGCTGTTTAATGTTGTTGTGTAACCAGGGAACAAGAGAGATGGTTGCTGTTTGTGGGGAGTTTGACGGGAGCTCGATCATTCTTCTATATATGTATTGTAGAAGATGATGAAGCAGTGAGAAGCCCCGCGGAGGGGCTTGTGATGTCAGAATTACACAAGCGCATCAGTTCCGCGCTGAGGTCGAGACACCTGAAGACCAGTGCACTCGAATATGGTGAGATTTAAATGACAAATAGTTACGCTATTGTCACTCGTTAGTAGATATATCCACTATATCCCTGGCTATATCGTCGCCATCATATGTTGAGGTTCATGGCTATGGTAGATGACTTTGACGTCAGGACTCCGTGTTTTCTACAAGGGGCCCGCAAAGATAGCCAAAGTTCTTCTCTGTCTATATTTCCCAGAATTAATCAACGGTGTATACAAATCTACCACTCCGCCCCAGTCCCACTTACCCCCGCCGCCGCTTGTAAGTCATCAGCATTAACCAAATACACCCCCGCATCCATTATCTGCTTCCACACAGCATCCCTCGTACTCACCGGCCATCCCGGCAAATCCCAAAACCTGACCTGAATCCCCCTCCCATTCGCCTCTCCAACCAATTCCTCCACCCTCTTCACCTGTGTGATATTCAACCCCTGACTTCCCACCTCGCCCACCGCCGCCGACAATTGCGTTGATGCAATCGGCGAGATCTCCTTCGTGATATTCTGTGCCGCCAAGGAAAGCAACGGCCCATCATAAAAGTAATCCCTAGAATTCACCGGCGCGACGAGCTCGAGGGGTGTACCTCCCGTTCCGATAACAGTAATCGGCCCGAAGTTGATCCCGTCGGGAGTGAGCTTCGTGAGATATCCTCGGGAACGCAGCGGCTCGAGTGCGCGCACAACATACGGCCAGGTAGCGGTGCCGGAGGTTTTAACGTCGACCCACAGGAAGAGGGTCTGGTCTACGTCTTGGTCAAAGACGCCATTGCGTGTGTCCTGTGGTACGAAGGGGGAGCGCGGGTTTTGCCGCTGTAGAAGCCCGACGAGTGGTTGGATGTAGAGACTGTCGAAGGTGCGGTTGGGGGAGAGGGAGGAGGTGTCGTGGCCGATCTAGAGTATGCCGTTAGCTGCCAACTCGAGGGGAGGGGTGAGAGAAATACGTAGAGGGTTTCGTTGTAAAGCCAAACGTCGGCTTCGACGCTTATTGCGCCTACTGCGATAGCTACCGGAGTTAGCAATGGACGGATTGAGTGCGCGATTCGACACACCGGAGTACAGTGGTACATCGCGCCAGTAGTCATTATGGCTGTGAATGCGTTTCTTTCGTCAACGGTTAGGCGGCATTCAATATTGTCTCAGCCAAGATGGCGAACCGGCAGAATCCCCCTCGTGAAATCCGTTGGATATCCGGCGAGTGGGTTGTCCTTCCAGGCGCTCAGGACATGCTGTATCCCTGGGGCTCTTTGCGATGCAGGGGATGCGAGAACGGTGCTACCTAAGAGGAGGAGAGAGGCAAGGAGGTTCATTGGCTAGGTGAGGAAGATGTTGCGGGGTCGAGGAGAGAGACGTCAGGGCAAAGGGGAGAGAGCGCTCGAGCTCTCGCTATTATAAAGGCGAAAAAGCAAAAGACGTCAGGCACAGATTGCATCCGAGCTTGCCCGATTTCGTGTAACGTCATGCACGAATGGCATTCCAAGGTTCTCGACGAATCACCGTACGCGTGCCAACGCAGTGCAAAAGGAAGCTGTGCTAGAAATACCACGTCACGGATGAGAGGACTATCCAGCTAGAAGAGACGAGGAATGAATTGATCATCCGACGAGCGTGGGCGTGTAGGGCGGAGATATATGAGAGCAAGAAAATTCGAAAAGCCAAGAGCAGAGCCGCGCTAACACTATCTAATCCCATCTTATCTCATCTAATCTTCTTGCAATTCTCCATATACTGCGAAACCAACTTCTCATGGCTCTAATCCCGATAACCGTTTGGTGGGAAGCCGAGGTTCGCCCGGGGTCATCTACAGCATAGTCTTTCAGCGCGTCACTCAGTCAAGCTTGGGCACGAACCATAAATTCCAAGCAAACATCTTAATGTAAACATCGTTCGACGATCGAGTCCCATTGATTATAGTATATAACCCTATGGTACAAGATTTGTATGGAAAGTGTATGTTATACAGCCGCCCTGCATAATTTATAACCGAAGTATTGTATATCTTTATATAGTTGAAATATTAAACACTTGCTTTGTTTAAATTGAATTGAATTTGTATAAATTTTTTGGAGGTGTATAAAAGTTGTATAAAAATATTTGAAGGTGTATAAAAACTGTTTAAATTATTTGAAAGTGTATAAAATTTTTGGGAAGTATATAAAAACTGTATAAAATTTTTGGAGTTGTATAAATAATTGGGTGTGTATAAAATAATTCAAGGTGTATAAATAATTGGTGGTGTATAAAATAAACCAAGTTGTATAAGATATACAAAGAAAAAGCGAAATTTTCACTAAGTTCTTTTTTGTATGGGATAATATATTTTAATAATATTTATTTAAAATTAAAGAAATAAAATATTAAAAGAAAACAAAATGGTTAAATGGTATCAGACTTGCTTTATATGGCAAGATTCTGGATTCAAATTCCCTAAAATAATTATACAAGCCTAGTGTATAATTTATACAAGCTCCGGTGGTGGCTTTGCCGCCCCCTGGATTCAAACCAATCCCATCTTGGGGTGGGATTTGAATGGGTTTCTAACCTGTTGAAAATCCATGATCCAGCCCTGGTACAATCTAGATAGGGTAGCTAGACATGATTTGAATGGGCTAGCACTCAGTTGGCAGAATATAATCTGGACAGATAAGTTTCCAGCTTGCTTCAAATAATTTGAAATGGCTGGTACTTAGCTTGCTGGAACAAATTTGGATAGGCTAGTTCCATGGGCTAGCTGCCGGCAGGATGGAGTGTTTTGGATCAGACTCCCGAATAGTTTGTCTTATCTGAACAGTATTTTGCCCACAACTTGACTGTGATCTTAGGAACAGATAATTCTAAACTATTCACGATTAAAGTACATTGTATTCAAATGGTCAGAGATATTAATAATCTGCTGGCTCCAAGTTAGCTGTATATGATCTGCATAGATTATGACTCCGCTGGCTGCAGATGATCTGGATTGGCTTGCCTTGCGCTGTTAGGGGGATACTGCAGCTGGTTGTGACTTAGCTTTATCGATATTGTTGTACTGACTTGTGGTAAAGGCGTATCTTGATAATGATGATAAAACTAAAGATGTGAAATTCAAATGTGACGCGTTTACGTCGTTGTACTGTATGTACAAATACGGGCATCTATTGCAGTATGGCCCTGTTTTAAAAGTCGTAACTGTCTTGGAGGTAATCCTCCGATGATTCGTCAAGGGTGACTTGAGAAGGAAGTTCACCAGTATGGAAATAATGGTAGTATTCTTCCCAAAGGTTATTACGAATAAGGTATCGTGCGAGGTATTCGTATTTGGCTCGAGTGTTGGCTTGGGCATGCAAGATGCGAGCGAAGAGAATCTTTTGGTCGTCTGTAATAGACATAAAAGTTTTGGTGAATATTTTTAAGGTAAATAACATAATAATATTTCAGGTGGTTTTTCCACTGTTGTGTTCTGACTGTGGTTTGTTCGACTGTTGCTTGAATCGTTGTGTTTAAACTTGTGGGTTTAAGGTGGTTTTTTATAGGTGAGTATTTCCGCATCAAACCATCCTGCTAAGTGGTGACAGTACTTCTCTGTAATCTATGATGTGTGTGTATAGTACTATCTCAATAATACTCAGTCCACCGTAGTGGGTGTTCACATAACATCAGATCGTTGCTTCAGTGCCGATCTCGGTAGTTAGCTGTGGAGAGTTCCGTTTGACAATGTGTGGTTGCGTAAGCCCCCACCAGGAATCCCCAAGGTTATCCTGCATATTATGATGACGTTGCTGACGCACATATCGGACCATTACTTCGTATTAGTTATCTTTCTTCGTATTGAGTGGAATAGTGATCAATGATTTAATGAGCTGCCAACCCATACATTGCCACGTACCTAGTGTCATCAGGTCCTATCCGTGTTCCCCGAAGGGGGTGCCCTCTGTCAGTTATCGCGTTGCAAACACGGCAGAGATGGGGTTCGACAGTCTAGATCCAAGCACTTATCTTTTAGGTAGAGTTAACTACCGGGGCGCAGTTAGCTTATCTCCTTTGCGTATTCTAGCTCTAGGGATAGCGAAGTCCCGCATACTAAGATAATATCGCTCGTCCAACCATATCCATGAGGCTAAGCACGGGTATAGTTTGTCCCAGTATTAGCATGATACTGGAGATAACACTGGTCTGATCCGTAACGCACAACTGACCCAAAGGCCCCTGCTCGGCAGTTACATTGCTTCGGCAGTATGGTTGGTGTGTCCCATGCCTTGGCCAGTACTATGGGAATTCCCCCATGATTACTGTCTGATCGAGTGTGCGTACTGTCTCCACAATGGGTAGCTACTCCTTATGCTGAGACGTAGTATTGTAGCATAGACTATTATGGGGATTTCGCCCGGCTATGTTGAGCTGTCTGCTAACTCATCAGTAGACATCTACAGGGGTGTGTTCTTTAACCGCTGATTCAACTTTGAACAGCGGCAAGCCTGAAAGACTAAGCCTGATGTACTTCATACGCATGCTAAGGGGAAACCCCTAACATTACCTCCCTCTCTAGCTCTGGTGACCTCAACAGAGTACTCCAACATAAGAAGTGATTCTTGTTGCAATAGTTACCACTCAGACAGCGTATACTATAGGTATAGCAAATCTTTTGATAAAAATAAAAATAAAAATAAAGGTGACCTCCGCTTATATAAAATCAATGCAGTGTGAGTTTTTTAACAAAAAGAAATCTATTTATTCTTTCTCTTTTTCTTTTGTGTTTTCTTGTTTTGTTTCCATCTTTTATCTTTTTCCATCTCTGGTTTTTGCTCGTAGAACTTGTCAATTAGTTCTGGTGCTATTTCTGCGAGATGTTCGTAGGATTCCCAAGTATTTTCCTCGTGCGTAAATCCTTCCCATTTGACCAAGTATATATGCTTCCGATGATCCTCGTCTGTTGGTCCACTGGCTATAACAGCTTTGGGTATCCATCCTTCGTTGTCTGCTTCTATTGGTGGAATATCTTTTTCTTTAACTTCTCCCCGGTACTGTTCTAGCAGAGTAACATTGAATGTAGGATGTATTTTCTACGACGCTGGTAGCTCTAACTGACACCAACGTTTGTTGCTTCTGATTTTACTAATCTTAAAAGGTCCGTATAGTTTGTCGTCGAGTTTTCTGCATTGCCTCTTGGTTCGAATATTTCTCCCATCTAGCATTACCTAATCATTGACTTTGAACTCTGGTACTGGTTTTCTTTTTCGATCGTAGTATGTTGCCATTTTTTCACGACTGCTTTCGACTTGTGTTTCGAGCTTGCGATAGACGTCTACTATGTAGTGAGCGTATATTTCCGAGCTTGGGTTTTTGAATTCCACTTTGGTGGGTCAATTGGTGTGTGGTTCATATCCGTAGTTTGCGTAGAAAGGTGTTATTTTGGTTGCCGCATGTTTTAAGTAGTTATATACGTATTCGGCTATTGGTGACATTTCTTTCCAATTGTCTTGTTCGTAGTTGCAGTATGTTCGTAGGTAATGTTCAATTGTCTGGTTCATCCGTTCTGTTTGGCCGTCCGTTTGAGGGTGAAATGCTGTTGACATTGAACGTTTGATTCCTAAGAATTGGTATAAGTCTGCAATGAAATGTCCAGTAAATACCCCATCTCTGTCTGATACTATATCTGTTGGCAGTCCGTGATATTTCCACACATTGTCTAGAAACAGTTTGGCTACTACTGATGATTCCCTTTTGGCTGTTGGTATAAAGTGAGCCATTTTAGTGAAGCGATCGATTACTACCATGATATTTTTGCATCCATCTGACTCTGGTAGGTCTGTGATAAATCAACTGATATGTATGACCACGGTGAAGATGGTAATTTCAATGGATGTAGTAATCCATGTTTCGCATGTCGGGGGCTTTTCGTTCTTTGACACGAGTCGCACTTGTTCCAATAGTCTCGAACTTCTTCTTCTAACTTGGGCCAGTAGAAGTTTCTGGTGATAAGTTCCATGGTATGTTCTCTTTCGAAATGCCCTGCCACTTTGGAGTCGTGTTCTCGTTTGAGTACTTCTCTTCTAAAACCCTTTGGTGTGTATAGCCTTCCTTTCCATACCAACATCCCTTCTGTATCTATTCCAAATCTTTCGTCAACGTTCTTCTCCTTGTTGCTAACTTTTCTTAATATCTCCTTATATTCTTCATCTTCTTCTACTTCAGTAGTCCATCGTTCTTTCATTCCGGGTTGTAGTTTTTTAACTGAGAATCCGGCGAATGATATTTCTCCTATTTCCTCATCGTCAATATCCATTGTTCCGATGTTCATCCAAAGTTCTGGTCCTAAAAAAGCTTTCTTTTCTGTACTTTGCGTACCTCCCTCTCTAGAGATGAACTTCGGACATCTTGATAAGGCGTCTGCTTTTCCATTTGCTGAACCTTTTCTGTATACAATCTTGAAATTATACTCTTGTAATACTTCTGCCCATCTGGCTTGCCTTCGATTGAGTTGATTGGTTTCTTTAAAGTACGGTAGATTCATATGGTCAGAGAAGACGATAGTCGTATGTGTCGCTCCTTGGAGGTAGCATCGCCATGTTTTGAAAGCGTATACTATGGCGAGGTTTTCTTTGTCGTATATTTGATAGTTGATTTCGGCGAATGAGAATTTCTTGGAGATAAAGGCGACTGGGTGCATTTTAGCGTCTTCAAATTTTTGTGATAAACTGCTCCCATGGCAAAGTCTGAGGTGTCCGTCTCAACTATTGCTGGTCGATCTTCTCCGTAATGTCGAAGGATTGGGGTATTTTCTGCTGCAAACAATATGCATATTTTGTAGTATGCCGCTTTTTGTGAATCTCCAAATGTGAAATTCTTTCCATCTCCTTTCAACGTATCTGTTATTGGCGCCACGATTCCAGCGTATCCTTTTATGAATCTTCGATAAAAATTCCATAATCCTAAAATGATTTGGACCTCTTTTTGTGTTTTCGGTATTGGCCATTTGGTTATTGCTTCGCTTCTGCTTGGGCCATTTTCAATCCTTTTCCACTAACTAGTAATCCCAGGAATTCAACTCCTTGTTTATCGAATTCGCATTTGTCGATTTCCACCACTAACTCATTATCCTGAAGAACCTGGAGTATTTTCCCTACATACTCATGGTGTTCTTCTCGAGTTTCTTTGGTTGCTATCATAACATCGTCAATGTAGCATACTGTGACGTTATCATGGTGTCCTAGAAAAGGTTGTAGGATTCCATTCATCCATCTTTGAAACGTAGCAGGTGCGTTCGTTAACCCAAACGGCATTACCATATATTCGTAGGATTCAAACTTGGTTCTAAAAGCTGTTTTCCACTTGTGTCCTTTTGCCATTCGTACCAGGTGGTATCCGGATTTCATATCCAACTTCGTGATCCACTTGGCTTCTTTCATTCGATTTTGTAGTTTGTCCTTTAAAGGTAGTGGCGGTTTTGTCTTTGATTGTAAGGTCATTTAATCGTCTGTAATCTATACAAAGGTGTAGTCCTTGACCATTAGGTTTTGGTACGAATAAAATTAGGCTTCCTGCCTGTCCCTGAGATGGTTGAATTTTTCCTTCTCTTATCATTTTATCGATGTATTCTCGCAATAATTTCTCTTCTTCTCTCGATAATTGGTATATTGGTCCAATCTTGACCTGGTCATCCGATGTTTTGAGGTTGATTTCGTGATCGTGGGGGCCATGATTCAGTAATTTCTCGGATTCTTGAGGGTCAAATAGTAGCAACCATTTATGGTATTGAGGTGGTAATTTTTCTGCTAATTGAACCGTGTGACTGAATATGACTGATCCAATGTTTATTGCGTCACTTCGAAAAACTATTCGATCATCATACGTGATGTTCCAGTCTGGGTTCTTCTTTCCATGATTGTAACATTTGTTTCCACACTCCGTAAAATGTAGGTGACCGTATGATGTTCCTTGTGCTTTATGTTTCTCCAGGTACCATGCTGGTATTAATACATCGTATTCCTTTTGCATTGGGGCTACTTCGAATGTTTCGAGTGATCGATGGTTTCCAAAGGCTAACCTAGCGGAATGGTATACATACCCGGTAGCTTTACCTTGTTTCCTCCAAAGTCATTTGCTCTGACTGAGTTTTTTCCTTCTACCACTGGTACTTTAAACACTTTTGCACATTGCGGTGATATTGTGAAGGATGTAGATCCTAGATCTAACATTGCTCGTACTGGGAATTGTTTGCTGTTTCCAGTTCCATCGTCGTAATCTATAAAGAACTTATAGATTGGTCTTTTTCCTATGCGTGTTTGTGGGATTTTGTGTAGTTTTTTGACTTCGTAAAACACAAAGTCGTTTGATGTATTTTGTCGCTTGATTGAGTTTTCTTCCTCCGTGGGAGGTTGTTTGCGTTTTGTAGCCATCCTTTCGTCAATGACTGGGCCGTAGCAGGTCCTTGAATTCTTTTTTTTAGTTAGAGGGGTATACTTACTTATTGCGCAACTACCGTCCAGCGGTTTCATCCCTTCCGGAATCCTCAAGGTTGCGACCGGTATCTATATAAAGGCTTTCTCCCGCCTAATCGCCAAAATCCTCCAGTAATTCATCAAACAAATGTTCTATTATCTCCTTACTCCGAGATGTCTTCAGTTTGGTTCCACCAATCATCGCAATATCCTCACTGCTATCCTCTGTTATCTCGTCTCCCTCGGATGTTTGTACTTGCCCTTCTTTTTCCTTATCACTCTCAATTTCGTAATCGTCATTGGTATCTTCCAATTGGTCAAACCTCCTACTTTCAATTTTGATATCCTTTGGGAAAGTCCGCCGTTCCGCTGGTGACTTTTACTGCTTGGAAGCACTTCATTGTTCCGTGTGCTCCTTTTCGCCCCGAAGGCCATGCACACCGTATGCATTCCTTTGCCGCCCTCTTCTTTTTTCTTCTTCTGGTGGGACTCCTTGAATCATTTGTGCGTAGGTTTTTCCATCTGCGCTTTTGAATGCTCGAGGTACTGATCCTTTTTGATTTGCTGGTGTGTATGTTTTGTTTCTTGAAACGAGAGTTTTTTCTAAAAGGTGTTTTTGAACTGACCCTGTTTCCGAGATTCGTCCTGATGCTTTGGGCGTCTTTTTAATCATTCCGAAGTTTTTTGCCGTGGCTTGCCATATTTCCACATTCTTTCCAGCGTTGAGGATATTTCCCTCAATTCTGCGTCTGTTTTGTCTGCTGGATTATGTTGACAGTTGTTTAAATACTTGTATGGAAGTTGTGACATTAGCATGGTTCGATAGGCCACGCCAGTTATTCCGGCTTTCACGTTCAGTGTCGTATTCCGTAATCATATCTGGATGTTTCCCTCGTATCTTACTTACATAATTGCTTTGTACGCTGCTTCCTGTTGAAATTGATTATGGAATCTGGCGTGTATTGCGGCTCGGTAATCCATCCAACTTCTTTCGTGTTTTCCGGTGATGCTTCTGTTTCCCATTGCATATGCCATGCTAGGGCATGTCCTTCTAGGCGTCCTCTGCAGTATTGCATTTTTATTCCTGGCCTAGGGAATAGTAGGGTTGGTCTGCGATGTATGTTTCCATGCACATCCACCAGGTGTCAAATCCTCGAACTTTTTCCTGCGAACTTGGGTGGATCTGTTATTTTAATTCTTGAATCCCTTGGTCTGTTGTATGCCTTGTTCTGGACCGTGATCTGGACCTTTGTTCTAGACCGTCTGGTTGGGGATCTGGTCCTTCTGGAGATCTGGTCGTTCGATGGTCCTGGTGGAGACGGAGGTGGTGGCGGATCTCCTCCTGTTCCTCTGTTTCCGCTTGGTCCTGGTTCAGGTTCTGGGTTCAGGCATTCCGCATCGGTACCAGATCCTCCCCGAAGGCCAGGTCTTGGGGCTATATCTGAATCTGTTATTGGAGAAATGCTTCTGTTTCTTTCCTCCGTTCTGTGTCTCCATTCCTGAACTTGTTCGGTTCTTCCTCGTCTACCTGGTGTTGTATTAGACACCTTTGCTCTTTCCACCGCTTCCGTTAGGCCTGTGGTTTGCTCTGCAACCTCCTCAATTCTGTCCGCGATTTTCGTAAATCGTGGTAGTCGGGTACATTTTTCTTTGTATGAGCTTCTAGGTCTGTTATCCTTTTATGTATTGCGGTGTAGGATACTGATAGCGAGGCTTGCTTAACCCTTAGTTGGGCTTGCTCTTTTTCGCAACTTTCTATTCTTCTTTCGAGTCTTCTGAACTCGTCTGTTGCTCCAGCAATGATTTGCTGTGATTGGTCCTGGATGACATCGATTCCAGTTCTTGTTTCTTTCAGTACACATTCAAGTATCCTGATTTGCTGTTCGTGTCCTTCCAGTACTTGAGCTCCAGGGCTCTGTTGGTTTCTACTGCTGAGCGAAGATTTCGCAGTCTTTCCGAACATCGTCGAATTCGACTTCTATCACTACTCTCTCGCTGTTGCAGCATTCGATTAGATTCTGCATTTCTAGATCGAGTCGTGATACTCGTGCTTGTACGCTGTCGATCATTTCGGTGTCCTCGTCCTGCACTATCTGTTGGTACTTCTGCGTGACTGTTGATAGTGCTCTTGTAGTTTCTTGACCCATTCTGGTAGAGGTTTGGGTGCTGCCGAGGTTGGTTTGGAGATTGCTGTGGACACTGGTGCTAACCGGTCCGCTCCAAAGGTGAGTCTGCGCCTGGGTGTCGACATTTTGAGTATTCGAGGATGTTGTGACTTGCTCTGCTAGCGCGTAAAGAGCTATTCGTTGGACGTGACGGCAACGTAAACACTGATTGTTGCAATATTTTGGACAGTGTGTGGGCAACAAGGTATGTTTTCGTTGTTTCCTGTTATGTCGAATATTTTTGCCGCGCAGCAAGCTTTTTCTTCGCACAGTACACAGTTCATGAACGTATTTCGGATAACGTCCGAAATATTATACTGTTAGGGGGATACTGCAGCTAGATGTGACTTATATCGATATTGTTGTACCGACTTGTGGTAAAGGCGTATCTTGATAATGATAACTAAAGATATGGAATTCATTGTGACGCGTTTACGTCGTTGTACTGTATGTATAATACGGGCATCTATTGCAGTATGGCCCTGTTTAAAAGTCGTAACTGTCTTGGAGGTAATCCTCCGATGACTCGTCAAAGGACTTGGGAAGGAAGTTCACCGGTATGGAAATAATGGTAGTATTCTACCCAAAGGTTATTACGAACAAGGTATCGTGCGAGGTGTTCGTATTTGGCTCGAGTGTTTGCTTGGGCGTGCAAGATGCGAGCGTAAGAGAATCTTTGGTCGTCTGTAATAGACATAAAAGTTTTGGTGAATATTTTAAGGTAATTAACTTAATAATATTTCAGGTGGTTTTTCCGCTGTTGTGTTCTGACTGTGGTTTGTTCGACTGTTGCTTGAATCGTTGTGTTTAAACTTGTGGGTTTAAGGTGGTCTTTTATAGGTGAGTATTTCCGCGTCAAACCATCCTGCTAAGGGGTGACGGTACTTCTCTGTAATCTATGATGTGTGTGTATAGTACTATCTCAATAACACTCAGTCCACCGTAGTGGGTGTTCACATAACATCCGATCGTTGCTTCAGAGCCGATCTCGGTAGTTAGCTGTGGAGAGTTCCGTTTGACAACGTGTGGTTGCGTAAGCCCCCACCAGGAGTCCCAAAGGTTATCCTGCATATGATGTTGCTGACACATATCGGACCATTACTTCGTATTAGTTATCTTTCTTCGTATTGAGTGGAATAGTGATCAATGATTTAATGAGCTGCCAACCCATACATTGCCACGTACCTAGTGTCATCGGGTCTTATCCGTGTTCCCCGAAGGGGGTGCCCTCTGTCAGTTATCGCGTTGCAAACACGGCAGAGCTGGGTTCGACAGTCTAGATCCAAGCACTTATCTTTTAGGTAGAGTTAACTACCGGGGCGCAGTTAGCTTATCTCCTTTGCTTATTCTAGCTCTAGAGATAGCAAAGTCCCGCATACTAAGATAATATCGCTTGTCCAACCAATCCATGAGCTAAGCACGGGTATGGTTTGTCCCAGTATTAGCATGATACTGAGATAACACTGGTCTGATCCGTAACGCACAGCTGACCGAAGGCCCCTGCTCGGCAGTTACATTGCTTCGGCAGTATGGTTGGTGTGTCCCATGCCTTGGCCAGTACTATGGGTTTTTACCCCATGATTACTGTCTGATCGAGTGTGCGTACTGTCTCCACACTGGGTAGCTATTCCCTATGCTGAGACGTAGTATTGTAGCATAGACTATTATGGGGATTTCACCCGGCTATGTTGAGCCGTCTGCTAACTCATCAGTAGACATCCTCAGGGGTGTGATCTTAACCGCTGATTCATCTTTGAATAGCGGCAAGCCTGGGAGACTAAGCCTGATGTACTTCATACGCATGCTAAGGGGAAACTCCTAACAGCAAGGCCAGAATTCTGAAAGAAATCACTTGAATACTAGCAGATATTCCTCCAAAAGGGGGGGCAGAAGAAACCAAACAAAGGTGTGCTCAAAACCGGTGAATCTATACAAGAAAATCGAAAATGAATAATCATGTTATTCCGCAAGATTATAAGCCTGCAAAATGAACAAATACGCTGCAAAAAACTGTGGAATTGGATCCAATATGAGTCCCAAAAGTGTTTATGACAGCAGGAACGAATTCTGTATACATATGGCTGACACTCACACAACTACAAATGAGGAAAGGTTTGGCTAATCGAACAATATTCTGATGCCCCAGTGGCAGTTCAGCAAGGAAGAGCATAAACCATCAAGCTCTTGCATAGATGTCATTCATGGGACAGGCATAAAAATGGATCTGGACGGGTATGTTCACAATTGCTATACATGCCAGCAGCACAAATTCCAAAATCAGAAGACACACTGATGGCTTAAATCACTCAAAGTACTACAACCGTCTGGATGGATCTTACTATGGACCGCTTGATAGGACTTCCAGGAAGTAAAGATTATAAACCCTATGGGTAGTGGTAGACAGACCGTAAAAGAAGAAACACTTGGTGTCCTGCCATGATGATACAGATGGAAAGAAGCTGCAAACAATATTTATCCAAGATTTGTTCAGACTACATGGCTTACCTGACACCATAGTATCCAATCGTGGACACCAGTGGGCTGTCAAATTGTGAAGTCATATATGTAAATGATTCAAAATAGAAAAGTCATTTGAATGGCCTTCCATCCACCAACTGACAGCCAAACCAAAAGAATCCATGCAGTCATAAAAAAGTACCTCAGAGCATTCATCAACTATCAACAAAATAACTGGATACAATGGCTTTCAATGGCAGAATTTGTATTGAACAATAGCTCATCTGAATCAATGTGCAAAGAATGACAGGATTAAATGAACGATTGAGCTAGTACCTTTTCCCCATGATGAATTTTTTAACAGCTAGCAAGACACTGCACAAAGGATTTGGTTTTTAAGGGAACAAGGGGTCATGATTTTCCAGATCAAGAGTAGGATGGATCGAGAGAAAAGATGGATTTGGTTTGGGCACAAGGGTCAAGATTTTCCAAATCGAAAAAAGAAAAAGAAGAAAAAGTGTCTTGAATGGACACAACCCAATTGACTGATTCTGCTTGCTGCCATATGTCTCATCTGGACATAAGCAAACTGATTGCGATTGTACTTGCATGTCTCAAGTGTCGAAGTGTAATGGTCCTGTGCGGATTCACAATGTCAAGGATTTCAATAATTTACTTCAGCGCGCTGGACCA
Source organism: Trichophaea hybrida (assembly GCA_015178995.1). Lineage (NCBI taxonomy): Eukaryota > Fungi > Ascomycota > Pezizomycetes > Pezizales > Pyronemataceae > Trichophaea > Trichophaea hybrida. Next base: position 86,470 of record WHVE01000510.1, read on the forward strand.
TGTTTCGCCAAAGGCAACGAAGAGCAGATTAGTATGGAGTATGGTCATTCAGAGATGAACTCTCTACAAGAGAGGGGTAGTGTTACACCTAGCAAATTTGCAGCAGGGTCACATATGATCACCTGTGAATTCCCTGATTAAACTTCATCAGTTATCACTCGTCGCAGATGCCAGAGGCCATCTTTCAGGATGGCCAGCAAATGAACCACCTCACCATTGATAAGCAACAACAGCTGGTTAATGGTTGCGGACGCTTCTGCTTTAAATTGCAACGGACAAATAGACGGCTGGTCAGCAGTTTGAAACGCGTCAGCCAAGAAGCTCAAAACAGACAGACAGCTGGCAAACAACTGAATGGTGTCAGCCAAAAGCCGACGACTGCAGAAGGCCTAAGAATACGTGCCGACTCTGAACAGCAAAGCTGCTCTCTATCGAAACAGGCCTATTTGTCAGGAGGTAATCAGATCGAAAGGATAGCACTGGTCTGGAGGCTCAAGCCTGCGAGCTTTATGTCATAAATGATACCGATGGTCTGATTATAATCTAATGACGATAGTGTTAGCAATGGGTCCGGGTTACCCGCCCTCGGTCTGGTTCTGAAACCGTACTAAACCTGACCCGGACGTAATATCCGGTTCCAAACCCGAACCCCGGCTGACCCGCCGGTTTTACCGATGTAGTTAGACACGCCGGGCCTTACCTGTTGGTTCTAAAAACGGGTTTCTTCGGAATTTCATGAATGGAAAGCATCACACATGTGTCAAATAACATTCCACACTTTCTGCCCAGTTTTTCATTGTATAAAATCAATTTCAATATGTTGATCTTTTCATTACTTATGCTATCAGAGATACTATTGGGGCATTATGAGAACTTTATAATGGACAAAAGCAGTCAGATGTTAGAAAATATGAACGCAACATATCTAATCCCTCGCACTAGAGGAGTGGTGCGACCAAAAATGGTTGCTCTCTGTTGACACTCACTTTCAGTCATGTAGCCTATGGATATGGTCACACGCAGATAGCATAATCCCCCCTAGAAAATGGCGTTCGCACGTATTTGATTATAATATGTCCTGTTGATACCGATAAATTGTGATATAATAATTGCAGATTCCCATTTTCAGAGATAGCATTGTACATCATTGAGAACTTTTTAGTCGATAAAGGCAGTCAGAAAATAGAAAATATAAACCTAGTATAATAATCCCTTGCGCTAGAGGTGTTGTGCGACCAAAAATTGTTGATGCTCCTTTGACGCTCACTTTCAGTCCTGTAGCCTATGTGTATGGACAAGCGCAAATATCAGAATCAACCGTAATGAATGGAGTTCATCATTATTTGTTTATGATTCGTCCTGCGATACCAATACATTGTGATTTAATAATTGCAGATACTTATTTTCAGAGATAGCATTGGTGCATTATTGAGAACTTTTTAGTCAATAAAGGCAGTCAGAAAATGGAAAATATGAATGTAGCACATGAAATCCCTCGCACTAGAGGTGTTGTGAGACCAAAAATCTCCTGACGATCCATTGACGCTCACTTCAGTCATGTAGCCTATGTAGATGGTCGTGTCAAATAGCATAATTACCCATAGAAAAATGGCGTTTGTACCTATTTGATTATAATATGTCCTGCGATACTGATAAATTGTGATTCAATAATTGCTGATACACACTTTTCGAGAGAGCATCAGTGTATCATGGAGAATTGTTTGGTCAATAAAGGCATTCAGATGTTCGAAAATATGAATGTATCACATGTAATCCCTCGAACTAGAGGTGTTGTGCGACCAAAATTGTTGACGCTCTGTTGACGCTCACTTTCAGTCCCGTAGCCTATGCGTATGGTCAAGCGCAAATATCAGAATCAACAGTAATGAATGGCGTTCGTCATTATTGGATTATGATGCATCCTGTGATAACCGATAAATTGTGATTTAATAATTGCAAATACTCATTTTCAGAGATAGCATTGGTGCATCATTGAGAACTTTTTAGTCGATAAAGATTTACAAGTAATTACAAAAAGATTTTTCAATCGCTTACCAAACTTAAGCGGGTATTGCAATCCTTCTGTTGGAAAATGATCACCAGAAAGCATTTGCAGGGCTGACAGAAGTATTTGCCACGTACCTGTGCTGGTCTACAATGACTATCAACAGAAAATTGTTCTTGAAACAAAAAAACTGTGTTTATTTGGGCCTCAGTATTATCACAGTACATGAATAATACATTGTGTATATAGCAGTACTTTTTTTCCAAAAATATATATCAGTGAAACAAAACAATAAAATCTGAAATTAAGGACTGGGTACAATTCTCAAAAGCTTGCAGTAATGGATGGCAAAAAACAAAGTGTGAGGGCATTCTATTAATATTCTGATGGACTACAACAATCTGAAATACTGTATGATATCAAAACAGCTCTACAAATGGCAAATTCAATAGTCCAATTTTCTGTTCCAATTCAAGTCCAGGATAATAAACTGACCTGATAAACAAACGCAGAAGCCTGATAGATTGTCTAAAATACTAGATGGAATTGCTCCAAATGGATGATGCAGAAAACCTCAGTAAAATGTACTGAAAATGGATAATTTTGAAAAAAATACAGAGAATAATAACACTGTACCTTGCGATTGATGGAAGCCTAGAAAACAATATGATAAGTACCAAGGAACAATGGAATCAGATTCAAATGGACTGTCATAAATGCCTAAATGTCTATACCCTGATGATTCCCTCTTTGATACTCCTTCAACAGTCTCTTGTCGTCGAAGTTCTCATAGGGTTCCTCAATCCAATCGGTAGTTTTCCGAATACCCCTTCCACTTGACCAGATATAAAACCCGTTTCCGTTCCTTCCTGTACTGGCTGCCCATGATCTGTTTGACCTCGTAACCAATTTTATACTAATAGCTGTCGACATCATTTCCAAGCTCATCCTGCTTGCTGGCTGAAGCAAGCTCAGGTGTAGGTTTAGTTGGATTGGTGGAGAGTCGATAAGGTTCAATGAGTGATAAATGGCAGGCATTATGAATACGCTATCGATTGGGTAACTCAAGCGTAATTGCGGCGGGCGAGAGTACGTTCGAGACCTTGAGTGGTCAATGGAGCTTTGCATCCTGTTTCCTAAATGGTTTTCAAGTTTTGAGGTACTGCCCATTCAGTATAACTAAATCACCAACCGAATACTTTGAAGGTTCCTAACATGCCTATTATGGTACTTCCCCATTGTCTTCCGTGCTTGCTCTAAGCCCTTTCAGCAGAGTGCATGCACGCTGGTCATCCAGTAAACGTAGTTCCTAGATTGAGGATTCTTTGCTTGAGCTTCGATGGGACAATTCGTGCGAGGATCAAACCCAAAGTTTGCACAGCATGTTGATATTCCCGTTGCAGTGGTCAGAGAGATATGATAAGCATACTCTGCCATTGGAAACATCTCGGACAATTGTCCTACTTATAATTATAGTAATTCCGCAAATAACGTTCCAGCGTTTGGTTGACTGATTCCATGTGTCCATATATTTGAGGGTGGAATGGTGAAGACATCATCAACCGAATATCGAGTGCTTCGACTAACGAGGACCAAAATGTGGAGGTCAACCTAGAGTTCCAATCTGACACTATGTTCGATGGTAGGCCCTGGAACCTCCATACTTCTTTCTGGAAGTTTCCAACCAAGTCCATAGCTTTCTTTTCTCCATCTTTCAATGGAATGAAGTGAGCCAGTTTCTTGAAGCGATCAACAATTACCAATAATGATGACGATCCGTCTGATACCGGTAATTCAATAATGAAGTCCATGGAAATTGAGTCGCATGGGCGGTATGCTGATTCGAAAGGTTGTAGAAGACCATAGCGAGCATGACGAGCCGCTTTCCTGGGTTGGCATTCTGGCATGAGCGGACATAATCCTTGATGAATTTCTCTATTTCCGGCCAAAAGCAGTTTCATCTGACCAGCTCGATTGTTTCATCCTGCCCCATGTGTCCAGCCATCTTCGAATTGTGCTCCGCTTCCAATATCAGTTTCTTCAACTGTAGATTGTCTGCAATCCACAGCCTGCCTTTATATTAAAGGGCTTTTTCTTCAAACACGATGTCTAGGCCTGGGTTTCCTTCCTTAGCTCGGACATACTCTTCTTGCCATGCAGCATTGTTGTTTGCGGCGCTGACCACTGCTTCTAACAGCCATGAATCAAACTTGACTACTGGAATTGCTCTCAAATTTGCAGAAGAAATCGCAATTGTTCACCTTGTAACTTGATCAATTGCACTGTTTCCCCTTCAGAAGTTCCCAACTGATCAAGTCTCAGAACGCAGTTGATAGGCTGGTTTTCATTTTCTTCGGCACTACCTCGCCCTGGTTCAAGGTGGTACTCCGAACGCCTTGAAAAAGTATCCGGTTTCCCATTGGCACTTGCGGGTCGGTGGAATATTTTAAAATCTTATCCTGCCAACTCTTGGGCCCAGCAGGCTTGTTTCGAATTCAAGATCTTTGTAGTCCTAAAGTATGCGAGATTCTTGTGATCAGTAAAGACACTGATTGGGTGAGCACAACCTTCGAGATATCCTCTCCACTCTTTGAATGCAGATACAATTGCGAGCATTTCCTTGTCATGGATTTCTTAGTTAATATCTGCTTTATCCATCTTTCGAGAGTGATGAACAAGGGGGTGTAGTCGTCCATTGATGACTTGGAAAAGTGCTGCGCAAATTGCAAGATCAATTGCTTCAGCCTGAATCACAAAGCACCAAACAGGCTTGAAATGTTGTAATATGGAAACCTTGGTAAAGTGCATCTTCAGCATATCGTAGGCTATTTGATTTCGCAGATTTCGTTTCTAATTGAACTTTTCGTTCATGTTCTTGGTCAACTCCATTAAGGAATGCCATATCTTTGAAAATCCTTTGATGAAGCGTCGATAGCAGTTGGCAAATCGATGGAAAGACTGGACGTCCTTGATATACTCCGGAATCTTCTATTTTTGAATAGTATGAGTTTTGTCTTCAGACATACTGACACCTTTTCCCGATATAAGGTACCCGAGCAACTCAACTTGCTTCTGGTGCCATTCGCATCTATCGGGTGCAATAGCCAAGTTGTTTGCCTGTAGCCGACGAAGGACTTCTCGAGTCAATCGTACATGCTCTTCTTCGTTCCCTGTACAAATAAGGATATCTTCTATATAGACTACTACTTCATGATCGATGAGATCTCGCAGGATTTCGTTCATCATATCTTGGAATATAGCTGGTGCGATTACCAATCGGAAGGGCATGACTAGGTATTCGTATTCTCCATATCTCATACGAAACGCTGTTTTCCATTCATCACCAGGTTTAATTCGAATGAGTTAGTACCCTGGCTTCAAATCAATTTTGGTAATAATCCTCGATCCAGCAACCCTGTCTCTAAGATCGTTTATAAGCGGCAATAGATATCAGTTCATCATTGTCACACGATTTAGACCTCTGAAATCCACGCACAATCATAAGCCTCTTCCATGTGGTTTTGGAATGAAGTGTATGGATACACCCGCTGGTGACTTGCTCAGACGGATCTTTCCAGAATCAAACATTTCTTTCAAATATTCTTTAAGGACCGAAACCCGATTCTCTGAGAGCGCGTGGATGGGACCCCACGCAGGTTGTTCTCCATCTTTCAAGTGAATGGCATGATTGTAGGATCAATGAGGTAGAAGAGCATTGGCAGTTTCTCCGTTGTATAATGTTTCGAAGTCTCTTTATTGCCATGGAATTTGCTCTACCCAATTGAACTCAATTTCATGTGCCGCATTGACATGCATTGAACCATTAACCCCGATTGGTTGAGGATCGGTACCAAACTTCAATATCAAATCTTCATAATCGATTGAGAATGACAATACTGCTGCCTTTGTACAATGTTGATGGCGGTGTTGCGATGTAAATTGGAACGTATCATTTTCTTCGGTAACTTCGCTGAGTGCTCCATGCATGATGATCTACTAGTAAGGTAAGATGATTTCAAACACATTCTCCATTGGACCAATATCGAAGGTTTCTTTTGAATAATGTGATTCATACCGCAGAATAATGGGGAAGGTGAACTGCCAACCTGCTCTATTGACTCTTTCACCATTGAAGTTTTCAACTATCTTTGGCTCCATTCGAGCCACTAATGGAACACCATGTCAATCGGCCCACTGCTTTGATATCATAGGTGTATCGCAAACCAGTATCCAAGAGAACCCATACAGGAATGTTCTTCTGGTCTCGAAAGCTGGCAAACATGCATACTGTGGGTCTTGAAACCTGTCTTGGGTTCAGTGGTAATTGTTTGGATTGTTTCGTTACAGGCTGAGGTACGCTGGCCTCCGCCTTGCGTTTTCAATCTTTTCGGTTGACAACCATAGTAAACTGCATTTGGACACAGCTCCAGCTGCAATGGGTTGTATATGTTTGGATTCGTAAATTCGTTGGTGAATAAGGTTCGAATGAGTATGATCAAGCTCGATGGTAATCGTTTTGTCACTAGTCATGCTTGGATGTTATATGACCAGCATATCTCGAGTACTGAACTCATCCTCAGACACCCTTTTCTTAAACAGCAGGAAAGATAGTGTATTTCATATTGACAACCTAAGCAATACCAATGACCTCATTGGAAAAACCAAAATCCCAAAAGACACATTGATGTCTATACCCATGTAATCCCAAAGAAATATGGATGTCTATACCCATATATATAAAAGCCAGAGGTGTCTGTACCTCATGGAGCATAGGAATGACTGCAATCCTTAGCCTTCATGCCTATACTGATAGTTTCAAAGAAAAGACAAACAAAATACATTTCAATCATCAATTTCCTTACACTAGAAGTCATGCTGATAGAACACTCAGGAACCAGGGTTGCCATTGATTTTGTAATTCGATTAGCCAGACTTTTTGGCTTGATGTCTCAAGAAGGGTTAAGAACACTTATCGATGGTTCTTGGACCCGCAGCGCTTACACTCTTCACTCTGTACTCTAGTTTCCAACAACAAATCCGGAATGCTTTGAGGGCTATGCCCTTGTCCAAATTGATAAGCTTAGGACCCATCTTCTCAGTTCGAGGTTTCTTGGAGTCTGAACCCTTATCACCATCATCATCACGCTTCCACATATTCTGCATATCTTTTGGTTTGTGATCATGATGACGGTGTTTGTTCTTCTCTTGCAGGCATCGCTGATGAGTGTGGCTGGCTTGTCAAAGCAGCAGTTCATATTCTGAATCATAGTTTGGTGTAAGCTTCGAAAAGAATAGTCGATCCTTAATGTCTTTTTGAGGCCACTGTGCAGAGCTTCTTGCCATGCAATTCCTGTTAAGCAGACTTGGTAGTTCAGGGCCTCCATCCTGATGATGTAGTCCTGAATGACTCCCTTGTACAGCAAGTCCTTCATCTTTCGGAGGCATTCTTTTTGTCATCCGCATTGATGAATCATTTCACCTGGCGGTGGTTGTGGGGAAGGTCATCTCCAGCGCCGGGATCAGAGGAGCTAGAGCAGCTCAAGCTGGAGCTAGAAGACTCAAAGCCACCTGGATGCGGGTCTCCTCCAACGCCTCCTGCGCTGTCTCTATTGCCCTCGAGGATTGGAGTCATAGCATCTCTGATCCTCATTCTCCATCCAACTTGATGGTGAACCGAATGCGGAACTGTTCAGCATCTGGATTTGTGTCTCATTCCTTTGGTCGATAACTGACCTAGCCAAGTAGCGTACCAATGTTTCATCCGTTCAGTCGAGAGCGTGGTTCGCACAGCTCTGGTGAATTTTCGACACCTCCTTTCAAAGTCTTTCTTTGTCTTCTGTACATCAGCTTTTCTTTCCCTCTTATCATGTATATTGGAGAGGGTGTTCCAATCCTTTCCTGACCGCAGGATAGGTTCGTTGAGAGCACCTCATAGGCCTTCGTAGGCCTCGGTGGACAAGGCTTTGGTCGGCTGTACTTTTATCACAGCAAGTGCTGCTTGGATGTTAGCAGCAAAGACATTGAGATTGGATAATGATGTCGGAATGTTTTCCAAACTGCGCCCTTTCGATCATTTCCACTCTCAGGCAAGTAGCATCGTATATCTCATTCAGCCTGGCAACATGGCCTTCGTAGGGTTGGGTCAACTCAGGTAGTGCCTTTGGGATTGCGACATTCATTTCCCTTGCCTTATTGCAAGATAGAGTCACGCCTTCTCTCTTCTGGCCACCACATAGGCTTCTGCCATGTAGGTGTCAGATCCATTTCCAATCACTATAAAATTACCATATAATATTGGGCTAGATATTTGGCTGAGTAAGGATTCAGAAACTGAGCCTTAGCCTTGCGCTGAAGCTGTTTCGATGGCTCGTAGTCTGGAGGGTAATTCCTATTCCTTGATATTGAAGGCTGTGAGGTCCCGGTGACAATTTGAAATTTTCGAACTGCAAAGTCTTGCGCTGACTCTCCTTGTTGTCAAATGGGTTTCGCAGTTGCCTTAAACTTGATAAAATGTCGGCCACTTCGATAGTAGAGATAGTCTTCTTTTCTCTATCCGAAGTTATCGGATCTCTGAGAACTGGACCTACTTTCACAGTTTCAGATAGAATCTTTGGGGTGTATGGTGTCTTCTTGAATGTATGGAATAACAAGAGGTTTGTTTTTGCATGCGGATAGAGGATCGGAATGTGTTGTTCTTTGTGGTAGGGGTATGCCCAGAACAAATCTTCTGGTTCCTGGGCTTCGAAGCAGGTGTCAAGGTCTTCATGGGAATGAAAGATGGCGTCTTGAGAAGTGTTCGAGGGAATTGGTATAAAACGCAGAGGGTACCGATTCCGATGATTACAGAGAGAAGTCCGCAGACACAGGACAGCATTAAGACCGCGTGATATGTATCGAAGTGGATAGAAAGAATACCTTCCTTGGAAGTGTTTCTTTGCTAACAATATAATGTAACACAGAGAGCGTCACTGCAGGTTTGCCCGGTCAAGGAGTATCCGTACTTCATTCGGGACTGCTTCGAAGGTTGATTTGGAGCTTCATTTAGGATTTGGAAATCAGTAAAGGATTCTGAATGAAAAGAATAGACTTTCTCCAATGCGTATATTTTTAAGGCTTGTTCTTCTCGCTGAGAATGTTGATTCTTTTCTACCCTCGAAGATCCAAGGTCTTTATACCTTTGTCTTCGCTTCTAACAAATACTTCAATCTACGCTTTTCTCTGAAGCTCCAGTACTAATAACCGCCTTCAGACCAGCTTCAAACCAATGCCAGTTCCTTCACAACTACCGCGGCCTCCATTGTGCAATCCTCTATCATTTTTATCGTTATTAGATTTTAATCAGACCATCGGTATTCTGTATGACATCCAGCTTGCGGACTTGTGCCTCCTGACCAGTCGTATTCTTTCGATCTGATGACCTCCAGACGAATAAGTCTCATTCAATAGTGAGCAGCTTCGCTGTTCAGAGTCGGCACATATTCTTACGCCTTCGGCAGTCGTCGGCATTTGGCTGGCGCCATTCAGTTTTTGCCAGCTGTCCAATTGTCGTCAGTTTCTTCGCTGATGCCATTCAGCTGTATGCCAGCTGTTCGTTTGTCGTTGGCGATTCGGAGCAAAAGCGACTGGGACCATTTACTAGCCGTCGTTGCTTATCGATGGTGTGGGTGTTCATTTTCTGGCCATCCGAAATGATTGGCTCTGGCCTCCAGGACAAGTGATAGCCGATGATGTCCAATCAGGAAAATCACGTGTGATCGTACATGACCGCACTGTGAACTGGTTGGGTGTAACATTCTTCGGGTCAGAACAAGTTCAGCAGGAAAAAAACCATGTTGCGCCCAGTACGTATATCAGCCAGGGGTACATTGGCTGCATAAAACAAACACTTTTCAGCCTCAATGTACCCTGGAATTCCAGACACAACATTTGCCTCAAGATGCAGCTCCAAATGCAGCATTCGCTTTCAGATGCAGTCTGAGACACAACATATGCCTCCAGATGCAGCATATGTTCCCAAATGTAGTACTCTGTACAGTCGCAGCCTTGATTCACAGTTGCCGCCTCAATTTACAGTCACATTCTTGATTCACAAATTTATTACTGACTATATACAAAAAATGTTAGTAGATTTCAGAACAGCACCTGGAGGTGCACTTGCTGGTATACTTGGACCCGAGCCGACCAAGACAGAAGCATTTGCAGTTGATCAGCTGCACGTGGGGATTCACTTTGTGCACTCCGAACAGCACTTTGAGGAGAGGTGGCACTTTCGATACCACCTGGCTGGAGGTGGTTGAGCTGGACTGGCTCTCTCAAATGGCTGGAAACGATTAAGCAGAAAAGCTTCTGGCTGGCTGGACATCATCAAGTAGGGCTGGCTCAGGGCTAGCTGTAGATAATTGAGCTGGGCTGGTTGTACACTGCAGGATGCAATCGAGCCAAGCTTGCTCCCGGCTTGCTGGAGATAATTGAGCTCAGCAAGCGTGTTACATTGAATAAAATCATCTGAATATATATTAGCATTGCAAATGATGAAAGTGACCATGAAAGAGAAAGAGAAGCATCATAGAGTTGAACTTAGAACTTGAAACTTAAAGTACAAATACTGTTGAAAGGAAGAGGGTGAAAAAGGGAGTGGAAATGGAATAATTGACATGGTATCTGCTACACAATCGTTACGGGCTGGTTCTTGGCTGGCTGGATACATCAATTATAATTGTCTGTACATCCATCAGCATTGCAAATTCAGAGAGTGACTGTGAGAGAGTGAGAGAAGTATCTTAGAGTGCAAATACAGTTGACAGATAGAGGGCGGAAATGGGAAAGGAAAAAGACAGTGTAAGAGGGAGGGAAAAAGGGAGCGCCTGAATGGTCAAGCTGATAGTAGAGTAACTTGGAATGGATGCAATCAAACCAGACTGGCTCGAGATGATCTAGCCGGGCAGGCTCTCGGCAGGGCGGAGATGATCAAGCTGCACTGCCTTGACACGATTCAGCTGCAATAGCTGTTGCAGGGCTTGACATGATCAAGTAGGGCTGGCAATTGACTGGCTGAAGATGATCATTGTTGGCTGGCTTTCAGGTGGTCAGACGCAATCAAGTAACGCTAGCTCTCAGCTGACTGGGCATGATCAAGCTGGGATGGTTCCCAGCTGGCTGGACATGATTGAGTAGGTCAGGTTGAACACTGGTTGGAGAAAATCGTTGCTGAGATGGCTAGAGGCTGGCTGGATGCAATTGGGTCGGGATGGCTGGAGGCTGGCTGGAGGCTGGATGGAGATAGTTTAGCTCGGCTAGCTGATTACATCGATTAAAATTGTCTGTATATCTATCGGTATTGCTAATGAAGACAG